>CM076582.1:1241612921-1241879122 GCA_034641835.2 Pinus albicaulis
CTTCACCTCATTTTTACCTCATTTTCCCTTGTCCATTTCTATCTTAAACCCAATTGATCAATAAATATAGTTAAAATTACTTCTAGTTTGATTTACATGGTGACTTGTTGGATTTTGTGATTTTTTCCATTGTTAAGCATTTGGCCAGGAACTAGGTTGCGAGAATGCGAGACATTAAAGTAGCTAACTTAGAGCGTGCAAATTTCTTCATGTTTGAGTATGTTCCAGGTGGCCTCTTGAGAAAAACCGCATATGGGCATGACCCACGTCATGTCTACATGGTTCGTTGCTCATCATGGAGGAAGAAATGAATTCTGGGTATGGTTTTGAATGTGGGGAACACATTTATGAAGGAAGACTTCTATTAGGACTGTCTCAGTCCAGATGTCTTTTCTTCTTCACGCAGCCACTTCAAAGAGTCCTAACGTGATTCGGATAAGGAAAGACATTGTTCCTAAATTGTTGTAATTATTGTTACGTGCATTTGCTTTATAAACTCTTGGGAGACCGAGAGCTATGTTAGAGATTTTATGTTAGATTTGCTGCTAGATTTTGTTTAAACTCTGTGTTACATTCTTGAAAACGCAGAGTGTTATGTTCAAACTATTGCATCGTTAATGGAGCAGACAAAGTTATTTTGAAGGTGTGATTTAATTTGGAGTTGAATGCCGTCAAGTGGTAGAGGGCCCCTGCCTCTTGCACGGATTTATTTTGCGTAAATTAGATAAGTTTTTTTCTAGCTGCCTTTACACTTTGCATTTGAATTAATAGTTGTTTTTGTTAGCTACTGTAGTCGTACTCATTCTAACTCTTCCACCAGAAGATACTCTTCCAAAAGACTATAATGATGAATGTTGAATGACTATAGTATTGTAGGATTAGGAGTTGAATTTGTAGTTGTTTTAACTAGCTACTGTAGTTATATTCATTCTAGCTCTTCCACAAGAAGACACTCTTCCAACAGATTATAATGATGAATGATGAATAGCTATAGTACTGTAGGAATTAGTTTTAGTTTTTGCTATTCACTATCACAGTTACACTTGTTCTAATCACTCTTCCACAAGAAGAAACTCTTCCAAGAAATTCTTAAGAAGTTCAAGGCATGACTGTGATAATGAATGATTTAGTTGTGTGTTTGTACTAAGTATCATCTCTGTTCTTGCTCTTAAACGCTTGCCCAAGACATCATAATGACGAGTAGGGTATGGATATGATAACTTAGTTTTTCATTTGCTTTCAGTCTATTTGCTTACAATTGCACTCAAATTACACAGTCATAATTGTTCTACCTCTTCCAAAAGAAGGAACTCTTCCAAAATATCACTAATGATGAACAAACAGATTGTGTAACTTCATAGAATAAAGCATGTTAGCATAGTTAGAATGCTCCGGAGTTTCATTGCATTTAATTCATGTTCAGTTACTTTGTTTCAAGTTTGATGATGACTTATAGTTCAACATTGTTCTAGTTTAGTGGCATCTTAGGTTCATTCTTAGATTAACTCATTGCACTTGCATCTCATATTCAAATTGTCATCCATTGCACAATAGATTACTTTATTTGTTAGGATTAACAAGACAACCTTCATTATTCACAAACATTTTCTTGTTCTAAAATCTACAAATGATCTATAGCCATAGGAACAGAAGACAACATCACTATAAGGTCTGAAATATCTCTGCAATTTCCTCATCATTTTATAAACAGAGCTCTTCCTCAAAAGAACTACTTTGAAAAAGAAACCAATAACTCTTTGAGTATAGGTTCTGTGACATTCAATTAAATTGCAGGATAGAACTAGGAATTAGTCATAGAATAGAAGAGCTTAGAACAGAGTATTGCATCATTGTAAGTTAGTTGTTTCACTGTCTATGTAGAGAATTTGCATACTTAGTGATCATTTCTCAAGTTTAGTTTGTGTCATTTGCCTAAAAGTCATTATCAAGCTTTTGCTTTTATTTAGTCATAGTTTAGATTCTGCTTCAGTGTTTCCAATTGCATTTGCCATCCCATACATTAGGCTTAACTCTGTTTTTGATCACCAACTCCTTTCCATTAGTTTTCTAGACATTTCCATTGTGAACATAAAAATCACCAAAAGACCAAAAACATCATAAATCATCACAAAAGACCAAAAACATCACAAAACACTACACACAACGCATTAGGAAACAAGCACCTAGGTACATACAGTACACTTCACTTCAGCAGTTTACAAATCCTGGTTGACAATTAAATGAGCTCGGTTTAGGAGACTAGATTGAGACCAAACATTTTGGCGCCGTTGCCGGGGAAGTGAAAATTAGGTAACCTTTGTTTCTTAGCATCCAAAAACAATTTTATGCGTAGGGAGAGAGATTCAAGGGGAAGATTTATAAGCAGCAGAGGCAGAAGTTTGATTTCTAGAACACCACTTGTTTCATCTAGACCGAGAACTAGTACACCTTCAACTCAAACCCATCTTCCATCCTTTACTGATTCTGGACCTCTAGAAGATCTAAGGTCACCTATTCCATTAGAGAAACCTTCCACTTCATCCACTGAACCTGCCATAGAAGAAGATCCAAAAACTCTTGTTGGGGATACAAACCTTTCTACTTCCACAGGAGAGTCAACCATGGCAGAAGAAGGAGGAGGAGGAGTTGTTAATTGAGAACACACATTATTTGGAGGAGGTAGAGGTAGAGGTAGAGGAGAAGGAGGAAGAGGAGGTAGAGGTGCAGATGGAGGAAGAGGTAGAATAGGAAGCTCTTTTGGGTTCCATATACTTGATGAAGAAACCAATACAACCATGAAAAACATTTCACCTTCTGTCCTTCCGAACTTCTATGGACTTAAAACTGAGGATCCTGAAACTTTCTTATTCGAATTTGAAGTGCTGTGTAGGACTTATGACTATCTACAAGATGCTCAAAAATTGAAATTATTTCCTTCAACTCTGAAAGGAGCAGCATTGAAGTGGTTTATGAGTTTAAACAATAGTTCTATTAGAACATGGGAAGACATGAAACAAGCATTTCTAGAGAGATACTTGGATTATTGTATGCTGGTTAATCATAAGGAAGAAGTGTTCAAGATGTTACAAAAATAAGATGAAAACTTAGAAGATTTGTTGGAAAGATTTAAATACAACATAAAAAGGGCACAAATGGAAAACCTAGATCAAGACACTTTAAAAGCTCTTTTATTGAAAACAATTAGGGATGAATGGTTGGATATCCTTAACATGATGGGAAAAGGGGATATATCACAACTCACATTACCTGAAATATCTGAGTTATGTATCAACCTTTCCGGAGGGAAATCCAAAACTGTCAAAGGTCCAAGAGATCCTGCTCTTGCAAGAGCAAGTAAATCTGCTTCTGGGACAGTAAGTAGATCAGAAATAGGACACATGCTTGATGATTTTAAATCTGACATCTTAGGGAGTCTTAGTGAACAAATAGACACCCTCAAGATACAAAACAAGAAAAAGGCTGAATCTGATGCCTTGGCAATCTTTTGTCCCAAATGTAGGAAGAAACATGCCTTGAGAGAATGTCCTCTAGATGTAAAAGTTGTAGAAACCTGTGTTATTTGTTCTGAGAAACATGAGACCAAGAATTGTCCTTCTCTTCTTGGTCTCAAGGCTGTTTTTCAAGAAGAAACTCCTACAGACTCCACAGAATCTCTTAACTTTGTATCTAGAAGACCTTGGCAGGGATCTCAGACACAAGGATTCTATGATCAAATGTATAATCAACCTCCACCTTGGAATTCTTGGCAGCAACCTTGGCCCCAATTTCAAAATCAATCTCAAGCTTGGGCACAAGGATCACAAGGTCCCTATGGAAGATACTCTCCATATTATCAGTATCCACCATCCTGTCCACCATATCCACATTTTTATCCTCAAAATTCCCAACAAAATTTTCCTCAAAATCTTCAACAAAATTTTCAACAAAATCCTCAACAACATCATCCGAACCAATCTCATCAAAATCAACCACTTCCATTACCATTCCCTCAAAAATCCAATCAATTACTAGCTCAGCCCATACCAAACCCCAATAATAAGAACCCTCATAATACATACATGATAGAAGGACAACAATTTCCAACTTATTTGATTACTCCTCTAGACCTTAGTGATGTTCAACTTAGGTCTGGAAGGATACTTGAGAAGAAGAAACCTTCTGTGATCATACAAGAACAAGATAATTCTGAGGAAGACTCCCTACGGGTTAATAAAAGTCTTGAGGAACATACATCCTTTCAAGATCAAAACATTGAAAAACTGAAACAAAAAGATCCAATAAATCCAACTCCAGTATTAGAGCAACCATCCACATCTACTTCTATACCTCCCTTTCCGGAAAGACTACAAATTGATAAAGGTGTAGAAAAAAAAATAATGGTGCCTAATTATGATTTCTTAGATGAATTGAGAAATGTTTGCATTAAAATTCCATTATTGCAAGCCATCAAGGAAATCCCAATTTTAGCCAAAACAATAAAGGAGTTGAGTATGAAGACAACAAGAAAAAGGATAAGAGAAACCAAGAAAATTCAACTGGTAGGACAAATAGCAGACATTATGATGGGCAAGATAGCTATTCCAAAGTACCTTGACCCAGGAAATCCAGTTGTCAAAATTCACATCAATGGCATTGAAATTCAAAACACACTCATTGACTTAGGAGCAGCAATAAATATCATGAATAGACAAATCATGGACAAACTGAAACTTCCTAATCTTCTCTTTACACCCACACTATTACAATTAGCAGATAGATCTGTGATCAGACCAGATGGGGTAATAGAAGACATTCAAGTGTCCCTAGACTCTTGGGAGTACCCTGTGGATTTCATGATCCTAACACCCAAGAATAATCTAGGAGGCCATCCTGTTATACTAGGAAGACCTTGGTTGGCTACAGCTGATGCTTTTATTAGCTGTAGGTCCGGTGATATGTATATTTCTGATGGTAGTTCAACAAATAAATTCACTTTATATCCTCCGGCTAGGACAATTACAGATCTAGATGACACTCAATGGATAGAGGATGAAGAATATTTACAACCACTCTTCACAATTTCAGAAATTAGTGAAGATAATCAAATTCTGAATACTCTAGAAAACATTGAATCCTCTCTAGAACACAAACATGAATCATTTCAAGAGGGATCCAATATTGAGTTTTTGTCATCTAGGCAAATGTCTCTTCATTCTATGGACAAATTTGGCAGCTCTACAAGTGAAATTTTTCCAGGCAAAACTTTGAACATAAACAAGAACCTAGAAAAATCTCAACAAGAGGAGTTAGTCAAAGTATTACAGAGACATTCTTCTGCATATGCATGGGAATACACTGACATGAAAGAGATAAGTCCCAAGACTTGTACTCATCACATCTATATAGAGGCAAATTGCAAACCAATCAGACAGCCTCAAAGACGGATGAATCCAAATCTTAGGGAAATTGTCAAGGAAGAACTGCAAAAATTATTAAATGTTAATTTCATCTATCCTATTTCAGACAGTCAGTGGGTTTCTCCTTTAGTAATTGTACCTAAGAAAAATGGAAAATGGAGGGTGTGTGTTGACTACCGAGAGCTGAATAAAGCTACTCTTAAATACCATTTTCCCTTACCTTTCATAGATCAAGTATTAGATACATTAGCAGGTAAAAAGTACTTTTCATTCCTAGATGGGTTTAGTGGTTACAATCAAATCCAAGTAGCACTTGAAGACCAAGATAAAACCAAATTTACTTGTCCTTGGGGTACCTATGCCTACCGAGTATTACCATTTGGATTATGCAATGCACCCGCAACATTCCAAAGGGCAGTATTAGGAATTTTTTCTGATCTAATACATGACTGTGTAGAGGTGTACATGGATGATTTTACAGTTTATGGAGATACATTTGAAGAGGCTTTAGAAAACTTGGAAAAGGTCTTAAAAAGATGTCAAGAAGCAAACCTTTCTCTTAGTCATGAAAAATGTTTTATGATGTTCATTGAAGGTATTGTTTTAGGGCACCACATTTCAGGGGATGGGATTAGAGTTGATGAGGCGAAAGTTGAAGTCATTTCTAACCTATCCATTCCAAGTTGTCAAAGAGATGTTAGAAGTTTTCTAGGATTTACAGGGTATTATCGGAGATTTATAGAAAACTTCACCAAAATAGCATCTCCTCTCTTCAAATTACTCACAAAAGATTGTGAATTTAAATGGACTTCTGATTGCCAGTTAGCTTTTGAAACCCTGAAAACCAAAATTTCTGAAGCACCTATATTAAGGGGACCTAACTGGAAGTTACCTTTTCATATCTCAACAGATGCTTCCGATACAACTCTAGGAGCAGTATTGGGACAAAAAGATTTAATTCCCTATGCCATCTATTATATCAGTAAAAATTTGACTCCTGCAGAGTTAAACTATACTGTAACTGAAAAAGAGTTTTTAGCTGTTGTTCATGCCATAAACAAGTTTAGACACTATATAACGGGCTATGAAACTTTTGTTCACACTGATCATTCTGCCATTAGATACTTAATGAACAAATCAATCACTAATGGCAGAGTTATAAGATGGTTGTTATTATTGCAAGAATTCAACATTACTATTCTAGATAGGCCTGGAAAACAAAACACTGTGGCTGATTTCCTGTCTAGAATCCAAAATATCAAAGATGACACTCCGGTTGAAGATCAATTTCTTGATGAATATCTTTTTGCAATCTCTACTCAAACTCCATGGTTTGCTGATATTGCCAATTATTTAGTTTCAGGAAAATTTCCTTCAATTATGAATGCAAAGGATAAAAGAAAAATCATTAATGATAGTGCAAGATATTCATGGGTCGCTAATGAGTTGTACAAGACAGGTCCAGATTTGATCATTAGAAGGTGTGTTCGTGAAGATGAGATGCCCGAAATTCTCAAGGCATGTCATGATGAACCTTGTGGCGGACACTTTGCAGATAAGAGGACAGCCTATAAGATCCTTAATTTAGGATATTATTGGCCATCTTTGTTTAAAGATGCAAGGGAGTATGTAAAAAGGTGTGACAGTTGCCAAAGGGTAAGGAAACCTTCTCCTTCAGGTGAGATGCCATTACAACCTCAGGTACACATTGAACCTTTTGAAAAATGGGCTTTGGATTTTGTAGGACCTATTAGTCCTCCATCAAGACAAAAGAAATACATAGTAGTTTGCACTGATTATGTTACTAAGTGGGTAGAAGCTAAACCATTACTTGTTGCTAATGAATCATCTGTAGTTACTTTTCTTTTTGAGGATATTTTCACTCGTTTTGGTGTCCCAAGGGAAATTGTTACAGATCAAGGAGCTCAATTTACATCAAGGCTAGTGGAGCAAATGATGGAGAAGTACAAAATCGGACATAGAACATCTACTCCTTATCATCCACAAGCAAATGGTCAAGTGGAATCCACTAATAAAGTCATTGAAGGAATCCTAACAAAGACTTTTCATCTACATAGAAGAGATTGGGTAGATAGGCTTCCTGAAGCCTTGTGGGCCTATAGAACTACATGGAAAAATACAACAGGCCATACTCCTTATGAGCTTGTTTATGGGAAGCAAGTTTTGTTTCCTATAGAGTTCCAAATTCAAACATTCAAGATGGCAGTTCAGCTAGGACTTGATCTAACGGAGGCACAAAAGCATAGACTGGAGCAAATTAATGAATTGGATGAGATCGGACAAGATGCAGTTCAGAAAACAAGTCTAGTCCAACAACAAAGGGCTAGATGGCATGACAAGTACATCAAGGAGAAGAAATTTAAAGAGGGTGACTGGGCTCTCTTGTTTGATTCAAAATTCAAGGATTTTCAAGGGAAATTTTAGACACATTGGCTTGGGCCATATGAAATTGTTCGAATTTTTGATAATGGGGCGGTAAAAATCAGAACTATAGATGAAGAGGAGGTCACTTTTCTTGTGAATGGTCATAGACTGAAGCTATACCACAAGCCACTCTCAAGAGAAGAGTTTGTCAAGAAGTTCCAAGGAGATAATGATGTGAAGTTAATGAAGAAGAGTCTCTCTTCTTCATCAACTTGATTAAATTTTCTGAAGCATTTCTCTTTTGAAAAAAAAAAAAAAAATAATAATAAAAAATAAAAATAAAAAAAAAAGGTATAAGCATGAAAACCAATCATTGATTGGCATGTTTATACAGAAAAGATAGGGTGAAAATCAGAGTCTCTCTGACACTCTAACTTTTCCCATTTTTTTTTTATAAGCAGCTGTTATAAAAATCATAAGTTCAGTTCCATAGTGCTTATGATTCATTTCATTTCACTCCATCCACTTATTCATCCATACTCCATCTCATCCATCATTCATATTCCACTCCATTCCACATTTCATTCATCTCATTCCATCTTCCATTCATCTCATTTTCATGTCAAAATACAAAATTTGATATATTGCTGTAAGTGAATAAAATATGTCATGAATTGCAGTACAGCCCTTATGTTCCTTCATTCCATTTCATGAACTGAATCCATTCCATTCCATTATCCACTTCATACATATCATAATCCATCATCCATTTTCATTCATACCACATAACATTTCACCCATACTCCAAAAACATTCCATTTTCATGATTAAACTGTTCTACAGGAACATTCTGCAGCTCAGTGGACATTCTGCAGCTGATCAGCCTTTCTGCAGCCCGATAGTCTTTCCGCAGCTACAAATCCTGAAGGCATCAACTAGCAGACATCAGAATTACAACAAAGTGACCCAGTGTATTCATGAATCAAAATCATCAAGAAAATTATGAAGACTCCTCCAGAGATGAGCAGAGAAGACAAAGGCTACAAAAATCAAATAAAGGGCAGAGGTAACAAATTTAAATTACGATGGCATTTCATAAAAGTTTAGCATAGTTTAGTTGTGGATTATTAGAAAAGGTTGTTTTAATTGTTTTTATTGATCAAACACCAACAAACCCTCTACAGACTTTGTATTAAAATCTTCCATTTCAAATTTCATATCCGATAGCATTTAAGCGGCTAAAAAGGCCGAGGTGTTTGAATTCTCCACGTCTCTTAACCAGATCATTCAATGATGATTCCTTCTGCCATCGTAAAATCCTCCGCCATCTCTTCAATCATTAATACAATCCTCCACCTCACTCCACTACTCCATTCCGTGACCACTGCCATAACTTCATTCCGTAGCCAGCATTCCATTCCGAAGATGGAGATATTATTATCACCGAGAGCAGAGCCAAAGGATATCAGTTTGAATAGCATTGAGCATTGTAAACGCAGAGCAGAGTAGAAGGGTAAATTTGGAAGTATAACAGTGTGAGGACTTGAAGCCACTTGATCCCGTGGGCAGATAAAATATCACTGTGGACGGAGTTTGAAGCATTTTCACTATCAACACAGAATTGTAGCAGTGTGGAGTTTGAAGTCTTTTGTTACCAAAAGACAGAGGTGTTAAAATTGAAGTCTTTTGTTACCAAAAGACAGAGGTTTTAAAATTGAAACCATTTGCTACCAGAGACAGAGGTGTTGCAGTGATTGAGTTTGAAGTCTTTTTTTACCAGAGACAGAATTGTAGCAGTGTGGAGTTTGAAGTCTTTTGTTACCAAAAGACAGAGGTGTTAAAATTGAAGTCTTTTGTTACCAAAAGACAGAGGTGTGTTTGAGTCATTAAAAAACCCATAGATAATGCTGCCAAGAACAGTGTGCACAAAAGGAGGTAGGAAATGTCCCCCTTACTTGTCTATCAGAGACATATCAGCTCGAAATTTGAAACTGCTTTCATTATCAAACAGAGGCATATCAGCCAGAGGTTTTGAAGCTGTTGCCACTATAAATCAGAGGTATTTCATTCCAAAATTGAAGCCATTTTCATTTAGAGCTTGAAGCCATTTCAATCCGAAAGAGAAAGTTATTGTTTTGTGGGTAGAAGAGTGTTAATTTGATATTGAAAAAAATCATGGGTTTCATCGTAAGGACTGAACCTGTGGGTTCAAAATATTTAGAAGGTTACCCACAATGCAAAGAAATGTTACAACAAATAGGATGGCTTCAATTTTTGGAAAAATTTAATGGCTTCCACAAGGAAGTCACTAAAACATTTGCAAGATCATTTCAAGGAACCGAAGTTGAAGTAGGTGATGTCAAGTTTACTGTCACTGAAGTTTTTATTACAGAGGCTACAGGGTTGCTCAGAACTGGAGAAAGATGGTTTAAAAATAGAGAATTCCACAATGACTCCTGGAAACAAATTTTAAAATCACCAAATATGGATGTTAGTGTATTCAAGAAAGGAATTCCCAGTTCTGCATTGAAAAACAAATGGAGAAACATACTACTTCTTTTGAAAAAATTTGTTACATGTGAGGGTAGATATGGGACATTTTATGTCTACCACATTAGACTAATGATGCATTTTCTGGGAGAAGACTTAAACCTACCATATTTCTTGCTTCAAAGTCTGAAGAAGATGGCTTCCTGTGTTCAGAGAAGAATTCAATTTTTAGAGACAACCCTGTATCATCATGGTTTGGTCAAAATTTTTATTGAGCATCATCTAGCTAAAACAAATGATACATGGGATGATTTCTTAATAAAAAATCATTTTGAAGAAGCAAAAGAACCATCACCTGAACCACAGCCTACAAAGAGAAGTAGGAAATGGAGGGCTTCAAAAGTTGAAATTGACAAACCAGTCCAAGAGAGCAGTGAGGAAATCATTTTAGAGAAGTTGACTCGAATCATGAGGAAACTTAAGGAAGAGAAGATAATCAAGGAATCTGCCACAGAGAAAGGAGAGGGATCCTCTCAGCCTAGGAGAAGCCACAGATTAAAGGGAAAACTGAAGAAAACACTAATCAAACAAACAGGGGTAATCAATATAGAAGACGAAGAAACACCCATTGAAGAGGATGATGAAGAGGATTTTTATGAAGGAACCCCTGAAACTGATCCTGCTCAACAGGAAATTTATGACTATGTGGAAACTTTAGAGAGGACAGCTTCAGAAAGCAGAGAGAGAACCCCCAGTCCTCCACTGTCTGAAATTGATATATTAAGAAGGGATAGGTATGAGTTGGAATTATTGAATAGACACATCAAAAATGAGAATGAAATTCTCAAAGATCAAATCAAGCTCAAAAATGATATGAACTCAACCTTATCCCTGCATATAGACAAAGTGGAGAAGACCAATGAAAAGTTGAAGACAAGGAACAAAAAGCTGATCAGGGCACTCACCAACCTAAGGTTCAAACTTGTTATCAGGAAACCCAGAAGACCTCTAGCTTCCAGACAAAGGAGAAGAAGAGGATTAGATGTCCTTGCAGAAGCCTCTGAGTTCATAGGATAATTTGCATGAGGACATGCAAAGAGACAGCAGTGGGGGTATGTTGAGCCTCAAAATTGTGCTTTCTTTCATTCCATTTTACCTCATTTCCCTTTTTCCATTGCTATCCTAGACCCAATTGATCAATGAATATAGTTAAAATTACTTCTAGAATGATTTACATGACTGACTTGCTAAGTTTTGTGATTTTTTGCCATTGTAAAGTATTTTGACCGGAACTAGCTGCAGAATGCAGACATTCCGTAGCTAACCGGCGATTCTGCAGCTGCCTTCATGTTTGAGTATGTTCCAGGTGGCCTCTTGAGAAAAACCGCATATGGGAATGATCCATGTCATGTCTACATGGTTCGTTGCTCATCATGGAGGAAGAAATGAATTCTGGGTATGGTTTTGAACGTGGGGAACACATTTATGAAGGAAGACTCCTATTAGGACTGTCTCAGTCCAAATGTCTTTTCTTCTTCACGCAGCCACTTCAAAGAGTCCTAACATGATTTGGATAAGGAAAGACATTATTCCTAAATTGTTGTAATTATTGTTACGTGCATTTGCTTTATAAACTCTTGAGTAGACCGAGAGCTTAGTTGGAGATTTTATGTTAGATTGCTGCTAGATTTTGTTGGAACTCTGTGATATATTCCTGAAAACGCAGAGTGTTATGTTCAATCTATTGCATCGTTAATGGAGCAGACATAGTTATTTTGAAGGCGTGATTTAGTTTGGAGTTGAATGCCGTCAAGTGGTAGAGGGCCCCTGCCTCTTGCACGGATTTATTTTGCGTTAATTAGATAAGTTTTTCTAGCTGCCTTTACACTTTGCATTTGAATTAATACTTGTTTTTGTTAGCTACTGTAGTCGTTCTCATTCTAACTCTTCCACCAGAAGATACTCTTCCAAAAGACCATAATGATGAATGTTGAATAACTATAGTATTGTAGAAATAGGAGTTGAATTTATAGTTGTTTTAACTAGCTACTGTAGTTATATTCATTCCAGCTCTTCCACAAGAAGACACTCTTCCAACAGATTATAATGATGAATGATGAATAGCTATAGTACTGTAGGATTTAGTTGTAGTTTTTTGCTATTCACTATCACGGTTACACTTGTTCTAATCACTCTTCCACAAGAAGAAACTCTTCCAAGAAATTCTTAAGAAGTTCGAAACTGTTAGTGATAATGAGAAATTTGGTTGTGTGTTTTGTAATAAGTATCATCTACTGTTCTTGCTCTTAAACGCTTGCCCAAAAATCATATAGCTTGGTAAATTATGGATATGATAACTTAGTTTTCATTTTCTTTGAATGTTGCCACAGTTGCACTCAAATTACTACAGTCGAAATTGTTCTACCTCTTCCAAAAGAACTCTGCAAAATATCACTAATGATGAATATATTGATTATTGTAACTTCTATAGATAAAGCATGTGCTAGTTAGAATGCCTCAGGAGTTTCATTGCATTTAATTCATGTTGGATTACTTTGTTTCAAGTTTGATGATGACTTATAGTTCAACATTATTAGTTTAGTGGCATCTTAGGTTCATTCTTAGATTAACTCATTGCACTTGCATCTCATATTCAAATTGTCATCCATTGCACAATAGATTACTTTAGTTGTTAGGATTAACAAGACAGCCTTCATTATTCACAAACATCTTCTTGTTCTAAAATCTACAAATGATCTATAGCCATAGGGAGAGAAGACAACATCACTATAAGGTCTGAAATATCTCTGCAATTTCCTTATCATTTTATAAACAGAGCTCTTCCTCAAAAGAACTACTTTGAACAAGAAACCAATAACTCTTTGAGTATAGGTTCTATGACATTCAATTAAATTGAAGAATAGAACTAGGAATTAATCATAGAATAGAAGAGCTTAGAAACTGATGTGCATCATTGTAGTTAGTTGTTTCACTTTGTCTATGCCAAGAGTGCATACTTAGTGATCATTTCTCCATTTTAGTTTGTGTCATTTGCCTAAAAGTCATTATCAAGCTTTTGCTTTTATTTAATTATAGCTTAGATTCGCCCAGGTGTTTCCAATTGCATTTTCCATCCCTTACATTAAACTTAACTCTTGTTTTTGATCACCAACTCCTTTCCATCAACAATGCATTACTCTCAGCAAGGCTAATGCTCTCCCTGAAACTGTGCTCCTGTTCTTGAGTTGTCTCACTATTTTTCTTATCAGAAAAACATACGCTACTATCTCCAACGGAACTCGTGTGTATACGCGGCTTTATTTCATGAAACCCGCGTATAGAAAGTGAGATACTGAAAATTTCACAACTCCATCTCTCCCCGGATTTATACATTCTGTACCTGTCTTCTGTTGTCACATTAGATGCACTGTTAGAAATAAACACAACTATAATTACCAAACCAACCATGGGAATCATCATTGCTCCCCTTGTGATGATACATTACTGATTCCTACAATGTATCTCACATCACTCCTACAGTCATTATGAGAAGTAAAATTTAGAAGCGGATGACTGTAGTAAGGTCAATATTCCCTACGTTTTTTACCATTGCTTCTTATTCTTCCAGTTATTTCTTATTGTGTGCTGGAAATTCTCCAATTTCTCAGATCTTTTCATCATACTTAACCTACATTATTTTTCTACATGCCCATACTTGTTACAAGCATAACATCTTATGTGACCAGAAAAGGAAGCATAGGGATCATAATATGCTTTTCTAATATTTCTTCTATTGCAATCAACTGCTTTATGACCAAAATTTCCGCATGAAAAACAATATCCCTTAAAGAAACCTGAGTACCTAGGAGCTGACTGTATTTCTGTGTAATGTCTATCTGTCTTTGACTGAAACAATTTTCTTCTGCACTTGGCTGAAACATGTCCATAATTATGACATATAAAGAATTCAACATTATTGATCAAAGGAGAGAATCGATTGATACTTCTATATTTAGGAGCGAATGATTTCCTCTGAGAATTCATGATTTTTGGTTGACTTTTTGTCTCTTTAAACACTTCAAGTTTTGTATTGATATCCTTTGAATCTTTCGCATTGTCTTGTGAACTAGATTCTCCTTTAGCAGATTCATGAAAACCAAGACCAAATTTAATAGAAGGAGACCTTTGACTACTAAGAATATTATCCAGAATCTTAGTACTATCTTGAAACCTCAAGCGTTTATTTTTTTCTTCTAATTTTCCTTTTAAAAGGTTTACCTCAACCTCCAATTTTTGGCACTGCTTCTTCATACTCTCTTCTACCCTTCTTCCTTCTTTTGCTTTCTCATTCAAAGTTAGAATTTCTTCTTTAAAATCATTTTATTTTTCTTCAAATGTTTGTAGAATTTCTTCATTATTATTATTTTATTTTTCTAGATCTGTTATGAGATGATTTTTGCTTCAAGTCCTTTACTCTGATTGGTTACTTCATCCTGCAGTCTTTGATATTTTTCTATCTGTCCATTCAATCTAGAGATCATATCTTTGTATATAGATTCCCTCTCATTAAATAAAATCTATTGATATTCAACTTGACTCTTGATATTTGAAGTTACTTCTTCTAGATCCATAACATTACTTTCACTTTCGTTTTCAATATCTTCACCATTGCATGCACAAGGAAGTGAATCAAAAGAACAACAATCAATAGTTGTTTCATCCTCGTCATTTTTTGCTACACATGTTTTATGAGATATCTTCTTTCTTTGAGTAGCCTTCTTCTTTTTCTTCCTTCCCATTGTGATGGATCTCCTTTAAGCGATCAAGCTCCTTCTGAAGGACCTGCTCTGATACCAATTATTGGGAAAAATATTGAGAGGGGGGGGGGTGTAAATCATTATTTAGAGCTCATTGAAAAATTTTACTTTTTCTTTACAGTATTTTATACGTGAATTTAATTAACCCAACTCACATATATACACGGATATCTTTAAGAAAACTTGCGTATGTCCAGAGATCTTAATATGTAGATAGTTATTTACTTAGATCAGTGCATCATTCATTCATCAGATGTTTAGTAAGAAGTAAGCATGTGCAGTAAGAACAGAATAAATCATCACATATAAGAAACACACATGAACACCAGGATTTAAGGTGGAAACCAAATTCGGGAGAAAACCACCACTGTTGTCGTCTCTATCTTCAATATTTATTATAAAGAAAACTATTTACAATCTTGTACTGGCGCATAATTATACCAACATGCAAGCCCCCACTTGTAGAAGGCTGCAACCTTCTCTCATTCTCCAGCTACTACTAGAAGGGAGCTACAACCCCCTAATCTCGTTTACCAGCGACTCCTGGAAGGGAGCTACTACCCCATGATCTCGTTTACTAGCTACAACTGGATGGGAGCTACTACCCCCTGATCTCGTTTACTAGCTACCATTGGAAGGGAGCTACAACCCCCTCACTGAAGGCTTCGACCCTCAACACCACTATGGACCACGTTTCATCAATTTTCATACTAGATCCAACAGCTTCCACACAACACAACTTGTAGGCCTCTTTTCATCAGATTTTCAGACTAGACCTACTCCACACATTTAAGCTCAAGGAACATATATCAAACTAAAACTTATAACCCCATCAATTCATTCATTGAATCATCAACCAATCAACCAAAAACTGATCTTTAATCATAATCAACCAACATCATAATCAATATTAAAACAACCTAGATATGTATGAAGACATCATTAACAGACAACATTAATATAGAAAAAAAGATCAGACATTTCTTTCCACACACTTCAGAAAAACCATAGAATCCATACTCGCTTTTACTTCACTGAACCCGTGTATATATGCGCTTTCACAGAGAAAAACCTACATATATATCTACAAATATTTCAGGACTGGCCTTAGATTCCATACACGCTTTTTCTGAAACTAACCTACGTATATACACACTTTTTTTGAGACGAACCTGCGTATAGATCTGCAAACATTGCAGAGCTGTGCAACTCTTCAAAATAGATAAACAACTCAGATCTCACCCTTCACTTCAGAAAATATTCGTCGGATCACATATCTAAGAATTTCATAAACATATCTAGAAGATACATAGTCATTTCAGGTCTAGAGATCCTGATCCATCAGTTTATTTATAGGTGCATTATTATTTCAGATCTATCAATAAATAGTAACCCATTCCATGCAGATATACTTCAAAGTGAAGTATTCATTCAATGCCCATACACATGCACACTCTTTCACTATGATCTTCTTCTCCTTATATATTTTTAGTATTTATCAATACCATGAGCCAAAACCACACAACTTCCAATGGTATTCTTGGATGGAATCAAATAGAAAATACAACGCTCAATACTGTGGGCTAATACCATGGTAATGCCCCTTGGTATCATAATTTTAGAGTGCAAAAGGCATACGCGACTTTTCTTCTTCGTCCCCGCATGTATACGTGATTTCTCTTCATCAAAACTGCATATATGCTAACCCTAAATGTATACGTAGGTTGCCTTCATAAAATTAGCGTATACATTGCATCCATACGCGGGTTGCCTTCATCAAACCTGTGTATACATTGTGATATATTATATTTATCATTTCTCTCGAACTTATTGGAATTCTTTTCTCTGTCACATCTGAACTGATCTATAGATACATCATCCTTACATATTTAACAAATAGGTTGCTATCAAAATGCAACTCATCAAGTAGGTTTCCATTAAGGAAAACTTCATCAAGTAGGTTGCCATCAAGGACAACACATTGCATCATATTGCCAACACACGACACCCAATCCTATGGCAGGAAAGTAGGCAGGTGTTGACGCAAAAATTCAATGGAATTGTTAGTAATTTTATTTATACAATAAAAAGCTTGTGAAGCAGTTTTCGATGCATGTTTTAGAGCTAAATATAAAAAGGAATTTGGAACAATAGTAAAGTGAAATAGGCATGTGCATAGATGAATGAGTCAATAACTATGTTTTGTGGTGTTTATCAATAAATCCTTTGGTCTTTGGTGGAATGCGTCGAAAACTTTAGTTTAGTGGCATTGCTTGGAAGCTAACGCAGAACGTAGATTGCATGAATTTGATGGCAGATTGATTTGGAAATAAAATAATATTTGGAGTTATAATAGCAAAACAAATTGTTAAGAGGAAGATTTAGCAGCATTGACAAATATGGAGGTTCACCAAAATCAGAAAATCCTTTCTAAAACCTGTTAAAAAGGAAAGAATTTTAAAATAAGAAAATAGACAACAATTTAACTTAGAGTTTGAATTTAAAATGGAGACCAGAGATTTAAAACTTGATGAACACAGTTAGAGGACAATTTGTGAAAAGGACAAAGGAAAAAATAAGGATGCATGCAATATTATAAGTGAAGTTCAAAAAAATCATATAAGTCAAAATATCAAGCCAAAATGATTTATAAGTAGGCTTGAGAAAAATCATTAAGTAAAAGCATAGAGAAAAACAATAGAATTCTCATGAGCAAGTTGAGGTGAAGTTTTTGGTGTGCTTAGTAATCAGAGATTTCTAATGATATTGGTGATTAAGGAGAAAATTATTTTACTTTGAAAGTAGAGAGTGAATTCATGGCTCTAGTATGAAAATGGATGAAAGATGAACTAGTGAGTGTCAAGCAATTTGTATCTTGCAGATCAGGGGTTGGGGCTACTTCTAGTGGGTGCTGATAAATATTTAGGGTTTTATTTCCATTTAATTGTAATTGATAAATCAGGGAGTTGTATATTCATGCTGGCTGTAGCCAGAAAATTGTAAAAAAAAGTTGTATCTTACCTTCTGAAGCAATTAAAGAGTATTTTTGAAGAATTTATTTGTTTCTTATGTGTTCCATTATGACTACTGATATTTTTTTATTTCATGCTAATTTTAATTAATTGCCGAAGTACCTAGTGGCATCCTAGTGTTCTAACATAAGTGAAAGAAAGTCTTAAAACTGGAAAAATTCCTACAATATTGATTCACACCCCCTCTCAATATTGTCCCGGTTTCCAAAAATTGGTATTAGAGAAAGGTTAGTTCAGATCATTTTAACAACTGGAAGAAAGATCAAGTACCATGGCAAACCAAGAAGGAGGATTTACCAATAGGGCACCTATATTCAATGGAAAAAACTATGTCTTGGAATGTCATTCAAACACTTGGAGCTGATGTGTGGGATACTATGGAAGAAGAATATAAAAATTCTCAAGCAGTGATTACCAATGATCTAGAGATGGAGTTCACATGCAATGCTAAAGAAATGAATTCCCTACTTGCTAGCTTACCTTAATCATATATTTTCAAAATAATGGTCTTCACATATTCCAAATCCATATAGGACAAGATGAACAACTACTATGAAGGAGACAAAGGCGAAGAATATAGTAAAAAGTAATTTTTAAGAATGATGAAGTTGTGAACACCATAAGAGGGCTTGATGAGGAGATAAATGAAGTTGTAGTAGTTCAAAATATATTAATATCTCTTCTTGAGAGGTTTAATCCTAAGATATCAACCATTGAAGAAATGAAAAATCTAAACTCTCTTACTCTAGATCAATTAATTGGAATACTCACTGCCTATGAGATGAGAATTTCTAAAGGCAAGTCTGCAACAACCTTCAAAGCAGAAAATAAGTGCAAAGAAGAGCACGATGACTCATGTTGTGAATAAGATGGAGAAGAATACAACTTTGTGAGGAAACTCAAGCGAGGATCATACAAGTATAAATGTAAGCTTCCCTTTAAAAGTTTTAATTGTGGAAAACTTGGTCACTATGCATCAAAGTGTCCCGAAAAGAAGAAGATAGATTAAAATCCTAAATAAAAATCCAAGAAAGTTCAAAGGGACATAAATAAGGCTAAAAAGAGGGGTTTTATGATCAAGAAGAGATCTCCTTGGAAAGTGAACCCAACCAATCCTCATATGAGGACATAGATGATGAGATCCCTATATAATTTATGTTTATGGCCATGGAAAATATGCAGGTTGAGGTTATTAACTCTGATGATGAAGAGGGAGAAGTAGATATTTAAGGATAAATGGTACGTGCACTTGATGAAATGGAGAGGTTGAGGAAGAAAAATAAGTCTCTAAAGGAGTCTTTGATAAAAGAAAAAAATGAAGTTGTTGATCCATTGCTTTTGCAAATAGAAGAAGGTAAGAAGATTCAAGATTCATTGAACCAACAACTAAATGAAGAAGATCAAGCATGTGAAAATCTATAAGTATAAATCGTGTTGCTAAAGTAGGATTTATAGAAGGTGAAAACAAAATTGAGTTTCAATAAGAGATTCACTAAAGGGGCTGAAGATTTAATTGAAATATTGGAAGCATAATCAGTCTCCTCATATTGTAGTGGTATTGGATTTGAAGGAGATTCCAGTGCAACAACTGAATTAAAGGGCAAGAAACAAATTAATTTTTTTGCATCAGCAAAATAAGGGCCTATGCAACAACAAAAGGAGATTATGCAACCCAAGAAAAACTAGTAGCAAAAAAATCAAAATGCAAGCCAAGACAAACTAATTGCTCAGAATTCAACCCAGCTTAGAATGAAACTTTCCAATTACAATGACATATTCCGAGGGTATTGTTTCACATGCACGAACTATAGCTACAAAGCAACAAATTGTAGAATCAACCTTTCCTACAGGTAGCTCAGATCTAGAAGAAGATTTCAACAGAGGAAAAGTAGACCCAAGTATAATAAAAAAAATTCTCCTCTACGCTATCTGGTGCAATGTTTTAAATGAAAAATATTTGGGCATATAACATTTGATTGCATACTTAAGGAGAATAAGAAAGAATCAATTGAAATAAATTCCAAAGTATGGAAATAAAAGGATAAAACAAAGCAATGTGATAATTCTTTGTATGCTAGAATGAAGGGAGCCATTGGTATGTGAACAATGGTTGTTTCAGGCACATGTCTGGGGACACAAGCAAGTTTTTGACATGGAAACACGTTGATAAAGGTAACATGACTTTTGGAAACAATGCTCCAGGAAAAAATATTACAGAAGGAGTGGTCAGTCTATCGAATGGAAAATGTAAAGCCAAGAATGTTTTATATTTTGTCAGGTTGAAGCATAACCTGCTTAGTGTATCTCATATGTGTGATCAAGGCTATAATGTGATCTTTAAAGTCAAAAATTGTCAAATCAACTCTACAGGCACAAGAAAGATAGTTGTTGAAGCTGTGAGAACATATAATAATGTCTATGTAGCCAAAGAGAAGATACAAAGGTGTTTCTTATCAAAGATTTATAAAATTTGGCTACGGGATAGGAGACTTGGCCATCTAAATTTTGATTAGATAATCAAGTTGAGCAAGAAGAACATTGTCAAGGATTTTCCCAGGTTGTCAAAACTAGAGAATACAATTTGTAAATATTTCCAATTATAAAGAAAACTCATGTTCCATTCAAGGAAAATGAGAACTCATCATCAAATCCATTGCGATTTGTACACATGGATCTGTGTGGACCCTCCAGAACGCAGTCACTCACACATAAATTATTTTTTATGCTAATAATTAATGATTTCATTAGGACGATGTGGGTTTCCTTCCTAAGAGAGAAATTTGAAGCTTGTGAGAAGTTTAAAAAGTTCAAAGTCATGGATGAGAGTGAAACTGAATGCAAAATAAAAAGCATAAGGTCTAATAATGAAGGTGAGTTCACTTAAAAATAATTTGATGAATTTTACAATAATAATGACATCAAAAGGAAATTTACCATAGCAAATCTCCCCAACAAAATGGTGTAGCAGAAAGAGCAAACAGATCAGTGCAGTAATTATCGAGAGCAATGATGAATGAAAGGAATGTTCAATAATGGTTTTGAGTAGAAGCTCTTCATAAAGCAATGGTTATCCTCAATAAAGCTCATCTTAGACCAAAAAATGACAAAAATCCCTATAAAATGTGGCATGGAAGACCTGCAACAATTAAGCACTTCAGAGTTTTTGGTAGTAGATATTATATCAAGTGAAATGATGAGAAGCTGGGAAAGTTTGATGCAAAAGAAAATGAAGGTATTTTTTCTGGGATATTCTGGATCCAGGTGGATATTGGTGGCCACCCACCTATTCCACTTGGGGCCCCACCACTGCCTCTTTCATTTTTTTCAATTTCAGCACAACTTACTATTTTTAGCGGTTTTTTGGGTCCTGAACTTCCGGAGCCGTTTTGAGGCCCTAAACGACATTTTTTTGGCATGGATTTTTCAGTAAATGTGATTCCATTCCAGAATCTACATTCGTAGTCAGTAGTTGTAGTCCTTGGTTAGATATTTTTAATGAAGTGTCATGTGCATCAAACATAGATAGTATTCCAAAGTTATGACCCCAGGAAATTGATGTACCAATTTACCCCGATGATGCCCATATTCTGATGTTTAATATACTAGGGTTAGGTTTTTGGATGTTTAGGTTTTTCCATTATTTCTCAATAATATATAGGCCTTCAAGCCTCATTGTAAAAAAGAGTTCAGATGCCTATAGCCACCACATCTCTTCTCAGAGATAAGCTACCAGCACCCTAGCTAGTTTATTTCCATTAGGTCTATAAGCAAATTTTAGTTCTTTGATATTAATGAAATGAAGTGTTATTTCCACTGCATCTTTGTATTTATGGTTATATGTGTATTCTATTGCATTCCTGCATAAATACAAATCAGTGGCATCAAAGCAGTCTGATTTTTCTCGATCCTTCTTTGCATGTCCCTAACGAGGTCGGGGTATAAGGAGTTAGTGCTCAATCTGGTTGAACCTTTGCAAGATCAACCTTGCAAACCCCGACGATCGCCCATGCATTAGGGGAATTTTGAGGTCTAAAATGGGCCTCCTAAGGAAAACGTACAATCAAAATTCACTTTATGAGAACCAATCACATTTTAAGGGATAACATCATCCCTAATGGTTGAGGTGGCATTTCTTGAGTTAAGGTACTTACTTGTCACATTCTCAATGGTGGATAAAAACTCATGGTTAACCATGGTAGTGCTCTAAGTACTTTTAAAGTTAAAGTAAAGTACTCATAATAAATGTCATTTCATACTTTTTGAATAAAAATATATTATTTTCATTTCATATTTCTTGAAAGAAACAATGCATATCCCTATACATTTATTATATTAATTATATTATATTATTTTTATATAGTATATTAATTACATGTTAGTATACAATTTAAATAATATAAATTTTAATTAATAGCATATAATATAATTCAGAATTTATAAATTTATATTTATATTTTATTTTAAGTTATTTAAGTACAAAGGACAAATGCGTTAGTTCTTCAATGATAATGACTTTTTCTTGAAAAGCTCATTCTTATTTATACTCACATTAATACAGTTTTTTTATTAATTTTATTTTGGTAGAACTTTTGAATTGAATTTAACTATGGTTACATTGATTGTGGTGCAAAAATTGAATTGAAAATTCATAAATATTATTTTATTGGTTTAGCTATTATTTACTTATTTCCTTAGGAGGCCCATTGTAGACCTCAAAATTCCCCTAATGGGGGATGAAAATAAAGATGAGGGAGCAGGAGATCCTATCAAAATATTGCTCAAGGAGGCCCTCGGAAAAAAAAGGAACGCGATGATGGATAACTTTTCCCAGGTCCTTCAATGACTGCCCACCAACGACGCATCTACATCCAACAGCCACTCTAGAGGCGCGACTCCCTTTAAGGTACAAGTAAACTTTGAAATTCCCATATTTGAGGGTCAAATAGATGAAGATGTAGTAGATAGATGGTTGAATCTATAAGAAATATATTTCTCAGTTCATGAATTTTTTGACCGAGAGAAGATTATTTTTGCACTCCTCAAAGCTACCCCCCATGTCAAGGACTGGTGGGAAACCTACTGTGAGAAAAAGGACAAGACAAAACCCTCTTTGTTCTCAGCCATACCCACTTGGAATTATTTCCGAGGCGCCATCAAGGAACAATATTATCCCATGGGGAGCTATGAGGACAAGTACATACAATGGACCACGATGCGGCAACAAAGGGATCAAGATGTGCATGAGCTGGCGAATCTATTCCATACCCTGTACACAAAGTTGGGTAGCAAATATTTGGAGAAACATTTGGTGCTAAAGTATTGTAGTTGTCTGCATAGATACATTCAAGAGGAAATGGATTTCCTCAACATTTCCTTGCTTGGTATGACATACCAGTATGCTGCCAAGATTGAGCAGAAATTCAAACAAAAGAAGCGAGACTTTGGATCTATGAATCAAAAGCAAGGGAAAGGTGCCCCCAAACCGCAAAACAAAGGAAAAAGCCAAGGCATGGTGGCCCAAGACAACCTGCCAAAGCCGTAAGAAAAGAACAACACCACGAAGCCAAAGAAGGACACGGGAAAGTGGTGTGAGTTCCATAAGAGCTAAACTAACAACACAAGTGAGTGTCGGGCCAAGAAATCGTTGGTGGCTGAGATGAGGGCTTATGAATAAGATGCATGCTCTGAATCTGAATCAGAACCTAACAAGGGGCCTGAAAAATGGAAATAGATTATTGATTCGGAGCCCAAGGCCACTATTTCCATTGTGAAGATCCAGAAGGAGGAACCGGAAGATCTATAGGAGGAGGAGTGTCTCTTCCACTCCCAGATGTGGGTAAAGGGTTCCCTGCTACAATTCATTGTTAACAATGGGAGCCAAAAGAACCTCATTTTAGCAGACGTCGTGAAGCGGTTGGTCTTGCCGACCACATCACACCCACAACCATACACCATCGGGTGGCTTCAACAAGGACGGGATCTCTGCGTTAACCAGCAGTGTCGCCTTACCTAGAGCATCAAGCCCTTCACGGATGAGGTATTATGTGACATTGCTTCTCTTGATTTTTGTGTTGTATTATTAAGCCAACCATACTTGTGGAAGTGACATGTTGTGTATGAGTCCAGAGTATTGGTTATTTCATCAATGTATTGGAAGTATGCAGCAATGTTGCAATCTTCTTTCATCCTGAGTTGCTCAAATTTTGCTCTATATATTTGAAGCTTTGCTTCTTTGAAATTTGAGTCACCTGCATATATATTCTCACGCTTGTCCCATACATTTTTGGTAGTTTTACAACCCAACACCTTATGATAAGTAGATTCAATAAGTCCACTAATAATAATATTCTTTTCTTTTGCATCATTTACCAAATTCGTCTTACCTTGTTCATCCGAAGTTGATGTAAATCCATTCTGAACAGTGTCCCATACTTCGTAACCTTTCACCAAGAGATAGACCTCCATTCTTTCTTTCCATAGTGCATAATTATTTTCATTGAATAGAGGTACACCATTCTTGGTATGCTCCATGACCTCCTTCCAGCTGTTAAAATTCTATTGAAGGAACCAAGCTCTGATACCAATTGTTGGAAATACTGAGAGGGGGGGTGAATTAGTATTCCTTTCAATTAGAGCATTATTTAATCTTAAATTATTATCAGTGTTTGTACAATGATAGCAGCAAACAAGAGGAACACAAATGCACACAGTTTTTAAGGTGGAAACCCACTCCGGGACAAAAACCACCTAATGCTTTTCTAATAATTCTTTAATATTCAACTCCAATTGAAAATAAAGCTACAACTTCCTAGAATCTAGAAAAGCATTCTTCTCCAACTCCCACTGGATGGACGCTCCAATGCCCGAGATTCATCAGTATTCAACTGAACAGATGCCCCAACACCCAATGAGCTACAACTCACCCTAGCACCACCCTACCACCCTATAGAAGAATAAAAGAAGAATGGACTCCCGTACCAGGGAAAATGGTCCACTTTACAATGATATAGAATGATGTAGAAGAAGAAGAAGATATACTAGACAACGAACTTTTACACAACCACTAGTGATCCTGAATACTCCCTTTCCTCTTCGACACGGGTAGATAGACACTAGTACAATTTGTCCCTGATAATGTATTCCTGACTAAGTACAATGATACCTTTACAATGATTGTATGCGGTGTTGCCCACTTGAAGACTTCATATGATGAACTTATTGATATTTTTATGCACCTTGGTTGCTTCTCTTTTCATGCTACCATCTACTGCACCTTTATTTTCTATGCTACGGTAGATAGTCTGGTCCTTTGCAACCCTTGACAACACATGATCTAGATTTTTCTTTTCCTTTTAGGAGCTCGATATTGAACGTGGTGTATCTATATTATTTTAGATTCCCAATGTCTTATTTTCAGTCCTGTAGTAGTCCTCTGAGTCTTCTTTCAAATTCCAAAGGTCTGACCCAATTTGGATTCTTCAGAATCTCAAAGTTATACCAATCTCTCACAATGCCCTAATTATGGACTGTTTTAGCAGAGCGAACTTGTATGGCGTACCATATATCACTGTTTCTTCATTCATCTCTAAAATTGATAGAGAAAAAACTACAGTATGTGAAATATCTGCCAATTTTTATGGAATTCCAATCCGATACTCAAAGAGAGATTTATGATGATTTTCCCAAGGTCACTTCTTTGAGATGAATTTCAGGAGCCTGCAAAAACACTGACTTCCACAGATCATATCTCCAAAACTGTTGCGTACCTTGATCTAAAATTTTTACAGAAACTTCCTTAGGATTTGGGCTTTGCCTCATAAAAATTTCAGCTTCTGAACCTTCGTATAAAACAAGTTAGAGTGAAAATTCCACGATGACCTATTTCCGATGGCGAAATCCCTTACCTAAGGAGGAAATGAAGATCACAATTTATATAAATGCTTAAGTTGAGAGGGGCTTCAACAATTGAATGTGGGAGGGATTTTAGGAGCTTAAAAAATATTAATTATGACTTTTCAATGACCCATGCCCCAACCCCATGGGGGTTTAGCCCACTAACTGGGGTACAAACTTCAAACATGAATATCTCTCAAACCGTGAAGAATTACATGGCATGCCATATATCAATGGAAACATCTCAACAAATAGAAACCATAAAAAGCATTATTGACCTAGAATATATTAATTTGGTAGGTAAAAAATCCCATGCAATATTGGGTTAGCCCCTGGTGCTGCTTGGGTTGACATCAATGACAACCGTTGATCAACAATCTCCCCTTTTGGCATTGATGGCAACACAAGTACTCCCCCTGCGATCATGACACCTCTTCCTACAACATTCTCTCCCCCTTTGACATCAATGGAAAAGGCTAACTCCCCTTGAAACACAACCATCCTGCGGACCTATACACACTTCCACTCCCCCTGCCACACAACCATCCTGTGGACCTGTTCACACTTCCACTCCCCCTTTATATTCTGAATAAGGAAAATATAATGAGAAGTTGGGAGAATCCCAAGCTTCTGGCGAAGATATTCCAATGCTTCACGAGTACTCTCACGATCATCAACACTTCCTACCCAATATTCATCTATAAAGGAATGAATAATGAGATTGTTACCCTTGGAATACCACAAGCCATATTCTGTTATTCCCTCTAGATATCGAAGAATTATTTTGATGGCCATAATATGTAATTCTTTTGGTGCTGCTTGGAATCTTGCTACTTGTCCAACTTCTTGCATAACATTTGGCCGAGAGGCTGTTACATATAGAAGAATACCAATAATATATCTGTACATCCTTTGATCCACATCCTTAGATGAGTAGTCTATGCTCATTTTGCAAATTGTTACCATTGGAGTAAGGATGGGTTTGCAATCTTCCATTTTAAATTTCTTGAGAATTTCCTTGATGTACTTGGCTTGAAATATAAATATTCCTTTCTCTTGCTGAGATATTTGAAGCCCTAAGAAGTATTTCAGCTCACCAAGTAAAGACATCTCGAAATCTCTTTGCACCTTTGTAGCAAACTTCTTACTTAGTCGATCATCATTGCTACCACTTAGTGTATCATCCTCTTTAGCTATTAGACATGCTTTAGTTGCTTCATCTAGAACATATATGTCGTTTGGAGCTCGACTTGCTGTAGCCACAATTTCACCATACACACCTTTCCTGATTTCACATTTCATGGAGTTGAATAGTATTGTGTGTCCTTGATCACACATTTGTCCAACACTGAGCAAATTGTGATTCATGTTTTCAACCAGTAGAACATTATTGGCTAGAGAATATTTGCTTCCGAGAGTGACAGTACTTGATCCTATAACATTTGAAGATCCATCATTTCCAAAGGACACGGTTCCATCCTTCTTCTCTTTCAGAGATACAAATTTATTTCTATCTCCAGTCATATGCGTTGAGCAACCGCTGTCAACATACCACACATCTTTCTTTTTTTGAGCCTTGAGAGCGAGAGCACAATTATCAGTCTTCTTCTTCTTCCATGTTCGTTCATTCTGTGGCTTCGAAGATTCTTCTGGAGGATTTTCAAGTCTGCAGTCTTTGGCTATGTGTCCAAAGTTTCAACATTTGTAACATTCAATATTATTTCTTAAATGTTCAAATATATTGATGTTTCGCTGAGCCCTGGGAGGTTCATATTTGACAGATCTCCTGGAATTGTATTCGTTCCTAGGGTACGTGCGACATTCTACAGCTTTATGACCAAATTTTCCACATGAATAACAGTAGCCATAAAAAATATGTTGGTACATGGATGGAAATTTTCGTCGAGGAATTGTCTTCCAAGGTTGTTCTTGCGAATCTTGTCCAATGAAGTCTACATGCATGTCAGATCTCATAGGTTCATTGTATTTTGTTGTAGAAGGTCTTGCTTCTTCTTCTTTGTAACCGATGCCAGTTTTGTTGTTGTAAGATCGTTGATTTTTTATGAGTTCTTCTAATGCCCTTGAGTTGTTGACAGAGTTTTGGATAATTTTTCCTTTCTTCACTTCCTCACGTAGTGAGACTACTTCGGCTTCTAATTCTTCCCTTTCTTGGTTGCTTTCTTCCAACTTCTTTTGAAGTGACTCTTCAATGCATTTGTGTTCTTCAACTTCAATTTTGAGACCTTGAACTTGTTCTTCAAGAGTATTGGAACGAATCTTCTCCGCCTTGAGATCTTATATAAGCTTGATTGCTTCATCATAAAATTTTCCTATGGTCCATCCTTCTTCTTCGTTGTTTGATACCTCTTGTTTATTGTGCTTGGGTTTATTGTGCTTGGCCATAAACAATAATCTCTCATTGGCTTCTTCTTCACTGTCATTGTCTTCATTGGATGATGAGCTATCTTCTTTAGAGAGAAATTTCCTTTTGGATCCTTGCTTGTTGAATTTCTTAAAGCCTTTCTTTCCTTTTGAGTTGCCATTACTTCTGTTTGGACATTTTTCTGCAAAATTCCCAACCTCATTACCGCTGAAACATATCAATGGAATTTTACCTTTGAATTTTCCCTTACCAATTTTTAGTTTTCTTGTGAAGTAAGCATATTCTTCATCTGAAATACCTTCTTCATCATCTCCCTTTTCTTCACACTTGCAGGTTCATGTCTTTTCAATTGAAGGTTGTTTATCCTTATTGGTTTTCTTAGATGCAATGAACGCAGTTTCTAGATGTGAAGTACCCTCTTCTTCATCAAGTCTCATTTCATATGCTATGAGAACTCCATGTAATTCCTCTTTGCTGATTTTGTCCAGATTCGCACTATATTCTAAGACCGATACCTTTGGGTTGAATCTCCCTGGTAACGTTCTAAGAATCTTCCGTATAATAGTCTTCTCGTCAACTGGATCTCCCAATCCTTCCAGAGTATTGGTTATTTCATCAACGTATTGGAAGTATGAAGCAATGTTGAAATCTTCTTTCATTCTGAGTTGCTCAAATTTTGCTCTATAGATTTGAAGCTTTGCTTCTTTGACATTTGAGTCACCTGCATATATATTCTCAAGCTTTTCCCATACATTTTTGGCAGTTTTACAACCCAACACCTTATGATAAGCAGATTCAATAAGTCCACTGATAATAATATTCTTTGCTTTTTCATCATTTACCAAATTCTTCTTACCTTGTTCATCCGTGGTTGATGTAAATCCATTTTGAACAGTGTCCCATACTTCGTAACCTTGCGCCAAGAGATAGAACTCCATTCTTCCTTTCCAGAGTGCATAATTATTTTCATTGAATAGAGGTACACCATTCTTGGTATGCTCCATGACCTCCTTCCAGCTGTTAAACTGCTATTGAAGGAACCAAGCTCTGATACCAATTGTTGGAAATACTGAGAGGGGGGGTGGGGGGGTGAATCAGTATTCCTTTCAATTAGAGCATTATTTAATCTTCAATTATTATCAGTGTCTGTACAATGATAGCAGCAAACAAGAGGAAAAAAAATGCACACATTTTTTAAGGTGGAAACCCACTCCGGAACAAAAACCACCTAATTTTTTTCTAATAATTCTTTAATATTCAACTCCAATTGAAAATAAAGCTCCAACTTCCTAGAATCTAGAAAAACATTCTTCTCCAGCTCCCACTCGATGGACACTCCAACGCCCGAGATTATTCAGTAGTCAACTGAATGGATGCCCCAACACCCAATGAGCTACAACTCACCCTAGCACCACCCTACCACCCTATAGAAGAATAAAAGAAGAATGGACTCTCGTACCAGGGAAAATGGTCCACTTTACAATGATATAGAATGATGTAGAAGAAGAAGATATACTATACCATAACTCCAACTTTGACACAACCACCTAATGATGATCCTAGACCTCCCAACACTGCCTCTTCAACCCTTGGCAGATAGACACTAGTACAATTTGTACAATAATGTATTTACAATGACTAGGTACAATGATACCTTTACAATGATTGTATGCAGTGCTGCCCACTTGAAGACTTCATATGATGAACTTCTTGCTGCTGTTATGCACCTTGATTTTTGATCTTGTCATGCTACCGCTAGCACTGTAACTTTAGCATTGCCGTAGAAAGTCTGGTCCTTTGCAACCCTTGACAACACATGATCTAGCTTTTTCTTGCCTTCTAGGAGCTCGATATTGAATCTGGTGTATCTCTGTTATTTCAGATCCTTAATATCTTATTTTCATTCCTTTAGTAGTCCTCTGGGTTTATTTCCAATGCCACAGGTTTGACCCAATTTGGATTCTTCAAGGGATAGTTATACCCAATCTCTCACAATGCCCTAATTATGGATTGTTTTAGCAGAGTGCACTTGTACGACATGCCACGTGTCACTGTTTATTCATTTGGCTCTGAAGTTGATAGAGAAAAAACCAAAGACTGTACACTATCTACAAATTTTTACGTAATTCCAATCCGATACTCAAAGAGAGAGTTATGATGATTTTACCAAGGTCACTTCTTTGAGATGAATTTCAGGAGCCTACAAAAACCCTGACTTCCACATATCATATCTCCAAAAATATTACGCACCTTGATTTGAAATTTTTACAGCAGTGTCTTCAGGATTTCGGCTTCGCCTCATAAAAAATTCAGCTTCGAACCTTTGTAGAAAAAAAATTAGAGCAAAAATTCCACAATGAAATATTTCATATGGCGAAATCCCTTACCTCAAGAGGAAATGAAGATCACAATTTATATAAATTCTTAAGTTGAGAGGGGCTTCAAAAAGTGAACGTGGGAGGGATTTTAGGAGCTTAAAAAATATTAATTATGAATTTTCAGTGACCCATGCCCCAACCCCATGGGGTTTTATCCCACCAACTGGGGGTACAAACTTCAAACATGAATATCTCTCAAACCATGAAGAATTACATGGCATGCCATATATCAATGGAAACATCTCGACAAGTAGAAACCATAAAAATCATTATTGACCCAGAATATATTAATTTGGTAGGTCAAAAATCCCATGCAATATTAGGTTAGCCCTTGGTGCTGCTTGGGTTGACATCAATGACAACAGTTGATCAACATATGTCCCATTGATGTAGCCATGCCATTTGCGGCTACTCAGGCTTATTCGGCTCATGTCTAGTCTGAAGTTGATAAAGAAAACAATTTCATCGAGCACATTCAACACATCTGACAATGGGTTCATGAAATATTGGACAGAGCCAATGCTAAGTACAAGCAACGGCATGATCAACATCAAGTGCCACACAACTTCCAGGTGGGTGACAAATTCCGGCTACATTTGCAGAAGGAGCGCCTCACTAGACCCCACCGCAAGCTTCACCCACTTTGATATGGGCCATACACCATTACCAAGGTTGTAGGGAACAATTCCTTCGAGCTTAGTATTCCACCATTCTTTGTTCTACACCTAGTATTCAATGTGGACTGCCTTCATCCCTACTTCGCACCTCTACTGGAAACCTCTGACATTGCAGGACATCTCACACCAACATATTTAAACCCAGACTATATCGAAAATTCCACCACAAATTGTATCATGGACATGTAAATCAAGAGCACTCGCCAACAAAATATCCAACTGTATCGAGTTTTCAAACCTAGCCAACTCTTGCACCAAGGCAAGTGGTTCACCAGGGACCAAGTTTAGCAGAAGTTTCATCATCTCATGGAGGAACTCAATGCAATGGGGACCATTGATTTCTAAGGGGGGAGGAATGATCCAGGTGGATATTAGTGGCCACTCGCCTATTCCACTTAGGGCCCCACCATTTTCTCTTTCAGTTTTTCAGTTTCGGCACAACTTACTATTTTTAGCAGTTTTTCGGGTCTTGAACTTCTGGAGCCATTTTGAGGCCCTAAGCGACGTTTTTTGGGAATCTCTTTTCCAACGAATGTGATTATGTCCCAGAAATATACATTTTCAGTTAGTAGTTTTATTCCTCGAATAGATATTTCTAACAATGTATCATGTGTGTCAAACAAAGATAGTATGCCAAAGTTATGACCCCGAGAAATTGATGTACCAATTTACCCCGACTAGGCCCATATTCTAGCATTTCATCTCCTAGGGTTAGGTTTTTGGATGTTTAGGGTTTTCCATTATTTCTCAATAATATATAGGCCTTTGAGCCTCATTGTAACACAGATTTCAGAGGCTTGTAGCCACCACATCTCTTCTCAGAGATAAGCTACCAGTGCCTTAGCTAGTTTATTTCCATTATGTCCGTAAGAAAATTTCAGTTCTTTGATATTAATGAAATGGTGTTATTTCCACTGCATCTTTTTATTTATGGTTATATGTGTATTATATTGTGTTCCTGCATAAATCCGGATCATATTCATACAACAATAAAAGATATAGATGCTATAACAAAAACACCAAGAGGATTGTTGACTGTATTGATGTCAAAGTGGATGAATATGTTGAGCATGAAGAAAAAAAACTGGTAAAAAATAGCGCTAGTGAACCAATAAAAATTAGTGAAGAGTATAATGAGCCATATTTTGAGGAAGAAATCAATGGAGAACCCTCTAGTACTTGAGAAAAATATACTTCAAGGTATGTGTAAAAAATCCACCTGATTGATAAAATTGTTGGAGAATTAAATTCTAGTGTGCAGATAAGAAGTAAGCTACTTAATCCCCCTGTGCAAGCACGCGTTTCCTTGTTTTCCATGGAGGACCCAAGGATGTTGTACAAGCCAGTCAAGACCAACATTGGTTAAAGAAATGCATGAATAATTGGTTCAAATAGAGAAAAATCAGACTTGGAAACTTGTTTGAAAACCTTCTAATAATAATGTCATTGGCACAAAGTGGGGTTTTAGGAATAAATTGAATGATCATGGAGAAGTGGTAAGAAACAAAGCTATATTAGTATGAAAATAATATTCTAAAATATAAGGAATTGAATTTAATGAATCTTTTGTGCCTGTTGCTATCTTAGAAGTAATAAGAATGTTTTTGGAATTTTCTTGCTTTAAGAAATTAAAAATCTATCAATTGGATGTCAAATTTGTCTTTCTCAATGGAGAACTACAGGAGGAAGTGTACATAGAGAAGCCAAAAGTTTTTTAACTAACATAGATGCCATATTATGTTAACGGACTCAAGAAGGCCTTGTATGGTATCAAGAAAGCCCCTAGATCTTTGTATTCCAAGATAGAAATCTACCTTCTCAAGTGTGGTTTAAAAATAGGTGTAACTGACAACTTATATGTCAAGGCAAAGGATGAAAAACTTATCGTGGTGGTTGTATATGTTGATGACATTATATTTTTCAAATTTAGATTTATTAATTAGTGAATTTGCAGCTGATATGAAGGTTGAGTTTGAGATGTCAATGCTTGGAGAGATTTCTACTTCCTTGGATTGCAAATTGCAAACACACCCAAAGGAATTTTCATCTCTCAAAGAAGTACATAAAACAAGTGTTGAATAAATTTGGCATGGAAGAATTCTCTTTAGTGAGCACATCAATGGTGATAGGTTGAAAACTTAGAAAGATGGATGAATCTTCAACAATAGAACAAACTTTATACATATCCATAATTGGCATCCTATTATATTTGAAAACATAAATACCAAACATCATTTAGTTTGTTGCTATAGTTGGAAGATTATAAGCATCTCCCAGACAAAGACAACTACTAGAAACCAAGAGGATTCTTAGATACCTCAGAGAAACAATGGATTATGGATTGTGGTACCCCATGGGTAAATATTTTTCATTAATTTTTTATACTCTTGCTGATTGGGCAGGCGATATGGACGATCAAAAGAGCACAAGTAGTGGTGCTCTCTTTCTTAGCGAATGTCTAGTCTCATGGTTGAGCAAGAAGCAAGCATCCATTTCCTTATTTACAACTGAAGTAGAGTAAATTTCAACAACTTCTTGTTGCACTCAACTTTTGTGGATGAATTATACCTTGCAATATGTATAAGTGTTATATGATTAACCCATTCCAATTATTTGTGACAACGCAAGTGCAATAAGCATGTCAAAGAATCCAAAATTTCACTCCAAGACAAAGCATATTCCAATCAAGTATAATTTCTTGAGAGAGCAGGTTGCCAATCAGATTGTGAAGCTAGAGTATGTTCCTACAAAATAACAAGTTGCTAATATTTTCACCAAGCCACTTCCTAGAGAACAATTTAAGTATTTAAGGAAAACCTTGGGAATTTTCCTTCTTGCCTCCATACACTAGCTCTTCCTTCAACAAGAAGAAAGGAAACTATTGTATTTTCAGCATATCAGGATAAAGCTTCTAGGTCCATAGGATCACCATGACAAATAAATATTTTTGAAAAGAGGATTATGGTGATAGGGGGAGCATGTTGGTGTCTTTTCCATTGATGTCAAAGGGGGATAATAGTAATAAAACAAAAAAAACAAAGGAGAGATACATAGTGATCATATAAAAAGTACAAGGAAAGGTGATTCAAATTTATGTAGGAATGTAATAAAATACAAAAATAAACATAAACACAAATATGCAGCAGAAATAAAACTTCATTTCAATAATATCAAATAACTAAAATAAGCTTAAAGACATAATGGAAATAAACTAGCTTGGGTGATGGTCACTTATCTCTGAGAAGAGATGTGGCGACTACATGCCTCTGAAATTTGTTACAATGAGGCTCAAGGGAATTTTTATTATTGAACAACATGGGAAAACCCTAAACAACCAAAAAACTAACTACGGGAGATGGAACGTTGAGAATTTGTGGGCCTCATTGGGGTTAGTTGGATAGCCAACTTCCCGGGGTCGTAACTTGGTCATATTATCTCCGTTTGGTGCATACGATATATCATCTAAAAGATATCTCCGATTACTACATTTTTTTCTATAGGCTCTTTCCTATGGCTATGATATTGTTGCAGACCTAAAAAAAATGATGTTTTTGGGGTCAAAACTGCTCCAGAATTTTAGGACCTGAAAAACTAATAAAAATAGTAAATCCTGCTATAAACAAGGAAACTGATGAAATTGATTGTAGGTATAGGTGGAATAACTGGGTGGCCACCAATATCCACCTGGATCAAGAGGTGTTAGTGATTTAGCCACAATAATAACATAAACACCAAAATCATCACAACAACAAAAATAAAAGCAAAAAATAGAAGTACATCTCAAGGGGAGCAACACCCATAAGAGATAATCATATTTTGATGAGGATGTTTTGTTTGATATTAGTGTTGCCATCAATGCCAAAGGGGGAGAATGTTGGAAATATGTTTTCATTGGTGTCAATAGGGTGATGGAAACGAGGTGTTAATTGATGTAATAGGTGGCACATGTGTCAAATAAGGTCTCAGGAAGCAACCTTAAGGAGAAATATGAATAAATATGGTATCAGTAATGGTGTTAATAATTGTAGGCAATTTTTGTGTAAAAAATAACCTCAAATATATATCTAACCCATTCAGATGTAAATATCTCCGAAAAAACTTTCCATTGATGTGTGGAAGTTCGAAAATGGCCTCCTGGTTTGTCAGATAGAGCTAGTCAAAGTTGTATGACCCCCAGTCAAATTTTAGCAGGCCCAAAAGTCCATAAAAATAGTGAGCCAAGGTAGCCATAACTGGCTCAGAAACCTGTAATCTTATCTAGAATAATAATTGAGCTCGGATAGTAGGAAAAATCCCAGAATACTAGAACCCCAGAAGACCTAGAAATCCATAACTCTATTTAAAATAGAATTGGGAGAAAAGGAGTTGGGCATCGCTAGTGGGCCAACGGGTGGAGTATTAGTGGTGCATAGGAAGATAAGGAATAATGGGCCATACCTAAAATCCCAGAAACTCATAATCCCAGAAGAAATTTAAATTGGAAGTTGATGCAAAGAAGTGGTCTTATGTGGAAGATGGTGTTAACTAAAGAGCGTAGAGAAAGCACAAAGTAGCGGGCCATTCTTGGAAGCCTGTGAGCCCAATACCTTTTAAGAATTAGAATCTCACAAGAGAACCGGGTATCCCAGCACTTGGGCTCCACTCTAGAGAGAAAATATACGTGTTTCAACAGATACCAATATATATATATATATATATATATATATATATTACAAGACAAAGGAGTATCCAAAGAAAAATGTGTGGAGGTATTAAGGTGGGCCATGCTTCAAATCTTGCGAGCCCGTAACCTTTTAAGAATTAGATTTTACAAAAGCACGAGGCAGAGGGGCTCTTGGAATTAAAGTTGGAATTTGGTCCTGTCATGTAGGTATGAAGACCAAGGTCTCGACGCAGTTAACAAAGGGAAATAGGCCCCTTACAAGCCTTAAATAGTATTAGTGCCTAAAGTCCTAGCCAATGGTCATGACACCCATTCCTATGGCAGGTATTAGCACAAAAGGAGCTAAAGGAAAAATTCAGCGGAATTGGTAGTAATTTTCCTTATAAAATAAAAAGGTTGTGAAGCAGTTTTGGCAGCTTGTTTCACAATGAAATATTAAAAGGCCTTTGGACCTGTAATAAAGTTCAATGGGCATGTGCATGTGCATGGATGAATGAGTCGGAAACTATGTTTGGAAATGTTTATCAATAAATTCTTTGAGCTTTGGTGGAATGAGTCGATAGCTTTAGTTTAGTGGCATTGTTTGGCAACTAACCAAACATAACAACAACAAACAATTGCATGAATGAGTTGGAAAAATGATTTGACACTAAAAGAAGACTCAGAGTTCTGATAGTAGAACATACTATTAAGAGGCCAATTTAGCAGTGTTGACAAATTTGGAGGTTTAAAAAAATTAGAAAGGCTCACTAAAACTTGTTAAAAAGGCCAAAATGCTAAAATAAGAAAATAAACAACAATTTATAACACCGTTTGAATTTAAAATGGAGATTAGAGATTGATAACTTGATGAACACAGTTAGAGGAAAGTTGTGAAAATGACAAAGGAAAAAGTAAGGGCGCATGAAATATTACAAGTGAAGTTAGAAAAAAGCATTGAAGCCAAAATATCAAGTCAAGATTCTTTATAAGTAGGCTTGTGAAAACTTGTTAACTAAAAGCATAGAGAAAAAAAATAGAGTTCTCATGAGCAAGTTGAGGTGAAGCTGTTGGTGTACTTAGTAATCAAATATTGTTGATGATATTGGTGATCAAGGAGAAAATTGTTTTACTTTGAAAGCAGAGAAGGCATTCATGGCTCTAGTATGAAAATGGATGAAAGATGAATTAGTGAGTGTTAAACAAGTTGTAGCTTGCATATCAAGGGATGGGGATCCTTCCAGTGAGTGTCGGTAAATATTTGGGTTTGTAGCTCCATTCAGTTGTAGATGATAAATCAGGGAGTTGTAGCTTCCTACTAGTTGTAGCTAGAGAATTGTAACAACAAGTTGTAGCTTGCCTTTTGAACCAATTAAAGAGTATTTTTGAAGAATTTATTTGTTCCTTGTGTGTTATATTGTGATTTCTGATATTTTTTATGTTATGATAATTTCAATTAATTTTTGAAGTACTTACTGGTGTCCTAGTGTTCTAACATAAGTGAAAGAAAATTTTTAAACTGGTAAAATTCCTACAATACTGATTCACCCGCGCTCTCAATATTTTCCTGGTTTCCAACATGATATCCTCTTGTTGTAGTGTTCTCGCTTTCTCTTTTCCAAAAGTAAATGTTAGAATGTCTTCTCTCCAATTTCTTTTCTTTCCCTTTTTCCTTTTCCTTTTCTTCATTTTCCCTTGCGTGCATATTTTTTATTATTTTCTCATTTTCTTGTCTCTCCCTCTACCCCATTTGCTAAAGTGGAATTCTTTCATTTTTCCTTTATTTATTTTGCACTTTTCCACATGTCCTTGTTGGCTTGTAATAATTAATTTTCTACTTATTACCTTTTTCCTCTAGCCAATACTAATGCCAATTTCCATAGTCAATAAATAATTAATTAACCATAAGTGGATCTCAATGTAATGTTTTTACCCTCATTCAGCTTGGAATACATGTCCCGTGATCTTGGTTTTATTTTTTCTTCTATAATGTCCTTATTACATGGAATTTTAACCTAGGGATGTTACATCGGTGGTTTAATCACAAGTCTTGAATACAACAACTAAATAAACTATGTAAGTGTTAGGATCTTCTGCGATCAAACCATATAAGTGTGGGAGCACAGATAGGTTAATGCTTTTCATTCTTGCTTCTCCATTTTTTCTCTGATGGGAAATGCAAACAATTCAAGTTGTTTATCTTCAACCATAGAGTTGGTGGGGTGTGGAGGTTTTTCTCCTTCTGCAACCTCCTCAAATATCCTTGTTTTCTAACCAAAAAGGGGTTGAAAGGTCCTTGTGTATAGGGAAGGAGGCTCACATTCAGTTGAAAAGGGTTGGCTACTAGTGGAAGTGGGGGTTTTGGGTATAATTTTTCTTGTCTTGTCCCTAATTCTTTAGGGCATAATTTATTTATTTAATTATTTTTATTATTAGTTTTTTAATTTCGAAAAGATGATAATGTGTTTTTATTTTTTATTTTTGTAGAAGATGAAATGAAATAAAGAGTAAATCAACTAAAGAAAAAGAAAGTACATACTTTGACACCACAGTACATGCTTTGACACCTCCCCTACAACAATGCTAAAACGTGATGGCCTTAGTATTGCAACAACAATGTTGCAACTCCCAAGGGCCTTAGATTTAATTATTAATATGGATTTCATATAAAATTAAGAGGGTTCAACACTTTGTGTGTATTATGCACTATCTTCTTCTCTTGTTGATCTTTATGCAGGTGAGAAGTATTGAAATGAAGGTTATATGCACAAATACCAAGCTAACTAAGCTATGCTACAAGGAAAATATATTTGCCGAAGAAGAAATTATACACACATATATGCTATTTTCAATGAAATAAAGCACACTTTCTTAATGGAACACACTTCTATTTTGTAGACAATAAATGAAAAAGCACACTTGCTGAAGTAAAAGACTAAAAGTCAAATCCCTAATTTGTAAGAAAAAGTAGTGTTAAAAAATAAATTGACAAAGGCATGTATGAGGTCTATATACTTTCAAATTTCATTATCAATGTCCCATGGGTTTTTTAATATTCTGAATATATCAAACCATGTTTTTATCGTGAAGATAAGCAAAAGGAAAGGGGTTGCTTATCGGCTGTTACAAGGGTCTCTATTTTTCTACATGACACAATCCAACAAGAATGTAAACGAGAAAAATTTGACTATGAGATGAGAAAAAAGTGTGGGAATGTTAGGAGATGATAAAAATTCAACTGATAAAATCTCAAGGAAACTTCATTCAATCCTATCCTAATGAAATGAATGTTTACATGTTTCCTATAGTTGTAAAACCAATTACACAACAAAATAATGAACAATAAAATCTATGTCAACAAGAGAAATAAAATCAAGGAAGACTTTAAATTCCATTAATAAGTGGTACTATTGCTAACAAATACATAAATAACATATAAGAAAGAATTGTTCATAAAATATTCTACTTAACCATACACATGCACCATGAAAAAATAACTTTAAAAAATGTTGGAAAATGAACAAATGAAAAGCATAACAGTAACAAAAGTACAACAAGCTTTGAAGCTCCTTGGGTGGGACCAACCTAAGGATGCTCAAATTACTTAAAGGAAAAATAAGCTAAGAGATGGGATAAAACACTACTTTCATTAACTGAGAAAATATCTTCACATTACGAGACTACAAAACTTGCTTGAAAATATAAAACTAATCTTGCTTTCTATTCTTCCCTTTTCTTCCTCTATATTGGGCTACTCAAGCCTCTTATTTATACATAGGGTGTGGAGTAGCCTCCTTGAGAGGAGGGTTGAATTTCCCTCCAAAATTTCCTATAAAAGGGGATCTTTCTCATATTCCACCTTGCAACAACAAGAAGGGGCATTAAATACCCTGAGCTAGCCAAGTTTAGGCCCTCTTTCTGCAAGGAACAAGTCCCCAAAATATCTCCAATGCTGGATCTATTGGAATCTACTCAATTTCTATTCAAATACTACAAAATAAACATGTTAAGGAACATAAGATATGAAAACCACATTGAACTCTTCTAAGAATCCATTAATCTAGGAAAATGTATCATTAAGTGCAAAAGGTGGGTTCAAACATAGCTTTTATGTGCATAGGAGTGGATTGATGGCCCTTATAATTTACATATTGTGGAGGCCCATTACTAAGATCTTGGATCAAGTAAGGAGGTAATGTGTGTTGTCCTCTAATATCTATCCAAAGGTCAATACTGATTTGAACTTACCTTTTCCCACCTTCAAAATTAACAATTACCAACCAAATGAAAAACTGAATTCAGAGCTTTCCAAATGATTGAGGCAATATGTATTTATTTTTCCATGTTACTTACATAATCCTCTACTACAACTAGGGTAATTTAATTTCTCTAATTACTTGGATAGACATTATTTTCCCTTGTAATAACCTCCACGTAGTGTTTTCAGCTAAAGCCTTGGATAATAGAAAGGGATTTTTTAGATCCCATCCATTTGAAAACAACCAATTCCAATATGCCAGTACAAGTCATTTCATTTTTTAATTTCATGACCAAATAGATGTGTAGCACAATTTTCTAATTATATTCAACACTCTTTTTGGAGCCCAAGCCAATGAAATACAGTATATTGGTATTGCTTCCAGTACAACTTTAAGAAGTACCATTCCATCCCCTCTAGAGAGCCACCAATTGTATTGGGTGTTTATTTTCTTTTCCACATTGGAAATCAACCGTTCCTATTCACATTTTTATACATGTTATGTTTTTAATGGAACCGTAGATGTTTTCAACCCTTGTCTAAATAAATCTCCTGATAGGGAAAGAAGTGGGGGAAATATCCTTTTTCTTGTCTAGATATACCCTGCATGGATTTGGTTCTTCCCTAGTGGAGGTCCAGATATCAAGGTCAAAGACTTGGTCATGTTATTGTTGCATCACATGATGGATCACACGACTAACATGCCTGACCATGTGTCATCCCTTACCTCAACCTGGCTAGTAGTATACTCGCATTGGTTACATACTTTGCCTAGAATTAAGTGGGCGATGTTTGAAATAGTAAATTTGTCAATATTTATAATCATATATGTATCTTGAAAAAATAAATCTAAAATATTTTTATTTTTTTCAACTATCATAGGCTAGTACCTACAGAGAAAATCAAAATATTATCCACAAACAAGAGATGTGTGATACTACAAGTTGTACTAATGCATATACCTTTGAAATTACTATTTTATGATGCTTATTTTATTAATATATTAAGTTCATTAGCTATTAGAAGGATAAGGAAAGGGAAAAATGGGGCATCGCTATTTGAGAATCCTACCTAGTATGAATAAAGGGGAGGAAAACACATTCATTAAGATAGGAAAAGACACGATAGTATTATAGCTCATAACCAAAACCAAAAATTGATGATAGAAACCTAAGTGAATAAGAATCTATCTCAAATAAAGCAAATTTACCCTATCATAAGCTTTGGAAAGGTCCACTTTAATTACTAGTGATATTTTATTTTTGGTCTTGATCAAGTGTAATCTTTCTTGTTCTATCCCAATTGCCTCATTAATTTTCCTTCCCTCTAAAAACCCAAATCACTCTCTATAGATTTGTTTTGATATACCATTTTTACTATTTTGGAAATAACTTATGAGATGATTTTATAGATGTAATTGCATAAGGATGTTGGCCTAAATTTTTAAAAGGATGTTGGATTGTCCTCCTTAAGGATGGAGGCCATAAAGGTAGTGTTATAGGCCCTGTTAGTGTCCAATTTTCAGTGATCAAATGTACTCATTCAAATTTTCTTAGTAGTGGTCCTATGTCAAAATTTATATTTTCAAGAAAGTTTTCAAATAAAATTTTGTTCGCTAGATATGTCTAGGTATTTAAAAGCTACTCCTTCTATTTTATTCATGGTCATTGTCATTTCATGGGTCATGTCCACCATTATCATCTAGAGTCTTAGGAAAATCACCATGCTTTCACCTAGGTCAGCGTTTCGGTGTCTTTCATTTCGCCACCATAAATGTCCAAATTCGATCATAAAGAAGGTGAAAAAAGAATCAGTTCCATCATACAAGTTATCTTCAAAAGGGAGTTAGTTGAGGTAGGAAAAATAAATTAAGACAAATTTTTCTTCTTTCAAAGTTTTTTATATTATCAAAATGTTCAAAAAGGAATTTTTTTTCTCAAAAGATCATGTTTTCATTAAAGGAGAAAAAAGGGTGTTTTATAATGTTATAAGGGGAAAAAGTGATTTATTTCACTTATTTTATCCTCTCTTGATCGATAGAGCTCCTCTCTCACCTTCAGAACACTCTACCATTGCCAAAGGTGGGAGAAAACTAGAGAAAATTACAAACAAACCCATTTTTCTATGCTTCTGGAGGCAGTGGGGAATTTCTGTGAAGCATCGTGATGTTTATGGGAGGTGGCGCTACGATTTTGCAACAATGCTACGTTTTTGGGTTTCAGCCTCCAAGTAAGCTTTTCAAGGTTCAAAACAAGTGTGCAAACCTTATGCAACCTCCAACATCATTAAGTGGACACTTCAAATGCCTTTTTCAAGTCAATTCATCATTTTATGAGTGATTTCTATCCTTATGGTTTTTGCTCCACTACGTTTTAGGGTTTCTATTTCTTGATTGGTTTTAGCCATTAAAGACCCTTTTCCCACCATCTAAAATCTTCACTTATCCTCCACATACCCTACCCTAAACAACACCTATTACTCACAGTCCCCTTCACCATTTTTTCCATAAAAACCCTAAATTCCCACTACATTTACAACAGAAACCTTGAAAATCCCTGTGTTTTCCCATTTTGATCCATCTCCCCATATCAATTTCAGAAAATTTCACTTGTAGCCTCAGGCTAACACATCACCCTACCTCCTTAATTTATTTGGGGAATAATCCTTAACTTCCTTATACTTCATCACAACCCCTAAATCCACCCTATCCTTATCCCATGTGTTCCCAAATTTACTGTCCTTACCCACTCCATCTAAGCTAGGGTTTCATCCTGTTCATAAGTACTATGGAGACTGAAAATAATGTTTGCAAGGGAGGCTACCATTCCAAGTTTGATCCATCCATATTGCAAGAACTCAATGCCTCCCCTTATGCCAAGAGATGTTTTGAAAACAATGGACGTTTGATATTTTGTGAGAGAATCATGGAGGTAGGTTGTCATGCTCAATTGACTAGCCTTTTTTCCACTAACTTCAACAGATATAAGGCCATAATAGCAGGAATTGAATTCACTCTATCAGCAGATGCCATCACTTCAGCAACATGTATTCCAAATGAAGGATAATTTTGGTTCAAAGGCATGGAATTGAACCTTGAGAACTACCCAATGTTCCTAAAACCTCATTGCAGAGATGAACCTGAACGTGTTTTCCCTTTCTGGAATTTTCTTGATAAGTATGCCCCATTAATGAAACTAATCATGAAATATTTTACATGCGAAGGCAAATTTTCAAGACTATACCAATACCATGTCGGGTTACTAATGTAGTTTACCACCACCAAATCACTCAATTTGTCCAACTATTTATTCATGAGTTTGGTCAAGATGAAAAAAAGCTACAGAGCAAAGGTAAAAATCATCATCCTACTCTATTCCACCATGGATTGGTCAAGTTGGTTGTTTTTCACTAGATCTGAGCAAACAATATGACCTGGATAACTTTCATGGAGAAAGTAGCATCAACTCCTACTACTAGTCCACCTATTGTTCATGGCACAACATCAACACAACCAAAGGAGGTTTTCTCTTCAAGAAGGAAGGCAAAGATTTCAAAAGAAACTAGGGTTGAGATGACTCAAACCTATGAGAAGGGTAAGAGGGTGTTTTTTTCTCCTAAGACCATCAAAGGTGTACTGGCACCTGAAGCTACACTTGAGAAAAGACAAACAACATATCAGCCACCTAGTCATGATAGTGAGTCACCATTGCAGCACCATGATGAAAAATCACCCCTAGAAGTTGACATGGAAGAGAATGTGAAGGATAAGTCAACTGAGGAAATCATAAAGGAGAAATATGAAGAGATAACAGAGTTGAGGGAGGTTTTTCAAAGGAAAATTATGAGATCACATTCCTAGAACAAGAGGTTTTTCAGTTAAAAGTGAAACTACTCCTCCAACACAAGACAAAGGCACATATTGAGGTAGATAAAGGAAATAATTTGATTATCTGTTGGAGGATACATAATTTTAAACAAAAGCAAGGATACCAAGGACAAGATTTCTCAAGAGATCACTTCAAAGAGAAAGAGAATCAACTCCTAAATCAGGTCGAAAAACTTTTGATGAGTTAATTATTGATGAAATTAATCAAGATAGAGATTATTGACTTGACAGAGTGAATGAAAACCTTGAGGAGATTCTGAAGAAAGAAAAAAAGAACAATGAATAGCAGTCAAAAATAAGATAAACAAGTCCAAGATGGAGGACAGAAGAGGGAGATCCCACACAAAGATCATCTCATGAAATATGCACCATCCAAAGAGGTAGAAAAACATTGTGCCCTTTTTAGTCTTGAAAGTGAAATCTCTAAAATGAGAGTCTCCATTCCTTTAACTGAAATAGTCAAGAATGACTAGTATAATTTTCAAGTAGCCAAGTTTCTTAGGGCAGATCAGATGTTTGATATGGTTAATGTAAGTGATGATCACCCAAAACTTTTATTTGGTCTTGATGTTGATGGCGATTAGTGAGGTCCCTCCATTTTATCTTAGCCTCAAAATCCATGATTTTATCCTCCATAATGCCATGCTTGATTCTGAAGTGTCTCATAACCTTATGCCTGAAGCCATCATGGATAGATTAGGTCTTGCTATCATAAGACCCTACCATGACCTTTATTTGTTTGATTCAGGTAGAGTGAAATGGCTTGACCTCATTAAAGATCTAGTGGTGTCTTTATAGAAAATCCCAACCAAGAATTTCCTCATGGATGTTTTTGTGGTTGATATCCCTCCCAGATATGGAATGTTTCTCTCCACGTCATGGGGAGCGAAACTTAGAGGTACCTTGCATCTTGAATTTTCATATGCTACAATACCAATCTTTGGAAAACTTAGAAAACTATATTGGGAAAGTAAAAAGAAGTACATGATCAGTGGCAAAGAAAATCCTAATAATAACCCCATACATGTTGTTCACATGGATTTAGAGACTTTTATCTTATTCAATGATTAATGTTCAACATGTTAAGATATTTTGATGGAATAAAAGACATAAATTCCAGAGTTTTCAAATTCTGTTTTAGAAATTGCAAATGTAGAAAATAAAGAAAATATGCCAAGTGGTTTGGAACCAAGCGCATCAGCCAAAAAATATATTAAATATTAAAAGACACATAACTTTTTGGTAAAACAAACCTTTCTCAAGCAAAAATTAAAGTTCAATCATCCGATTTGCAACATCCTGATGGAGAAAGTAGTTTGTAGACCATGGACTTCAATGGAGCCTTTGGTAAGGAGGTGCTGGAATTGGAGTATGGCTTCACAATGTTATAAATTAGTCTCTTAACATTCCTCCTGATGCTTGAATTTCCTGTTAAAAGTTATCATTCGACTGTTCGAACCATGAATCAGACTACGAGGCATTGATAGTTGGTTTGAAAATTCTCAATAAGTTAGGTGCCAAGAAAATATCTGTGTATGGCGACTCTGAATTGGTTATAAAAAATTTCGAAGGGGAATATCAGGCCAAGCATCTTAGGATGCGAGATTACCGAAATGCAGTGTTAGATATACTTAATACCTTCACTTAGTATACTTTATCATTTATTCCAAGGGACAACAATGTTATTGTTGATTCTTGCCACTCCATCCAGCATGTTTAAAATTCCCTTCTATCCCAATAAGAAGTATGAGATAAACATCAAACATCACCATGTTGTTCCAGATAATGTTCAGTATTTGCAGGTCTCTCAATATGACAAACAGATCAGCAAATTCTTGCAGACGGAATAGGAATCCGTGAATTCAAAAATGGATGACCAATTTTATGGAAATGACCAAGAATTGCATGCAGCATAAATAAAAGTACTTCAACTGAAATAAAACTCCATTCCTAGAGGTCTAGGGCCTTTGGAGGATATTTTTAACCAAGACGATGTTGCACATAAACCGAATATTTTTCCAACAGAAGTAGGAGTGGAAGATATTAATCTTGGCACTCCTAAAAAGCCCAATATGGTCAAGATTTCAAATTTGCTGAGCCCAGAGATGAAAGGTAAATATGTTGTGCTCATGTCTCAGTTTGCTGATGTTTTTTCATGGGAGTTATTCTGATATGAAAATATATGATAAGAGTATAATTCAACATATTATTCCTTTGAAACCAGATCAGAAGCCTTTCTGCCAGAAATAGAGGAGAATGAATCCCAAGCTGCTTCCCTCAATTCAAAAATATTTAAATAGGTTATTTTCTGTTGATATTATAGTTTCACTTCGCTTCTCAAATTTTATGTCTAACTTAGTGCCAGTACGAAATAAGACCATAGAAATTCTCTTGTGTATAGATTTTAGAAATCTGAATAAAGTGTCACTGAAAGACAGTTACCCACTGCAAAAAATGGACCATATTCTACAAATCAAAGTTAGATCTTCCAGACTTTCATTGCTAGACAGATATCCCGGGTACAATCATATTTTAGTCCATCCAGATGATCATTAAAAGAAAGCCTTTACAACACCATATGGTACCTTCATGTACGCTAAAATTCCCTTTGGATTGAAATTTGAAGGAGCGATTTTTCAGCGAGAAATTGACATCACCTTCACTAATGAAAAGGATGTATTCTTGGTCATATATCTTGATGATATCACTTTTTTTTCCGAGGCATATGAGCAACACTTACATCACTTAAAAACAATTTTTCAGAGATGTAGGAAATTTTTTATATCGTTGAATCCTAAGAAGAGTTTGTTTGCTATGGAGTAAGGAAAATTGTTGGGCCACATCATATCAAAAGACGTCATCCGAATAGATCCTTCAATAATTGAAGCGATTCAGAGCTTGGACTATCCTAGAAGCAAGAAGGAGATTCAATCCTTCAATGGTAAAATCAATTTTCTGAGAAGGTTCGTTCCCAATCTTGTTGAACACTTAAGTAAAATTACTAACATGTTGAAGAAATATAGTGAGGTAAAATGATATGAGGAGGCAAAGAAGTCTTTCAATCAAGTTAAATTTTATTTATCTCACGCTCCTATTATTATTAGTCCAGATTACACACTTTATTTCATCATTTTTTCCTTTGCTTCAGAGCATACTCTAGTTGTTGTCCTTATAGAAAAGAAAAATTAGAAAATATAAAAATACATTGCCTTATTTAGTAGAACCATTAGAGACACAACCTTGAAGTACAATATCATTGAAAAACAAGCCTTGGTGCTAGTTAAAGCATTGAATGAATTCTGAGTCTATATTCTTCACTCTCATGTGATTGCATATGTACCAAACACTCATGTCAAAGATGTTCTTACACAGAATGATCTTGAAGGTCAACTTGGCAAATGGATCATTGCTATGTTGGAGTATGACTTGGAGATAAAGCCTACAAAACTGATCAAGGGACAAGGCTTGGAAAATCTAATGGTAGATTCAAATCTCCATGCTTTGGAAATTAATTTTATTTCTACATTATATGAGGAGAAAGAGGCTGATTCATTACCTAAGGTATCTGAAATATTTATTTCATCACCATGGTATGTTGATATTGTTCATGTTTTGCAACACTTGAATCCTCCTCCCAGATTCCCTATAAGTAAATCTAGATATTTGAAGTTGAAGGCTCTTAAGTATTGCATCTTTAATAATGATTTGTATTGGAAAGATCTAGATGGAGTGTTGTTGAATTTTTTGGTAGAAGGAGAAGTTGAAAAAATGATGAATGACTTTCATAAAGGTGACTGTAGTGGCCATATTTTTTGGAAGACTACAACAACTAATATTTTGAGGGTTGGCTTCTATTGGCCAATTTTATTTTAAAATGTTTATAAGATTGTCATGAGCTTTCATTAATGTCAAAATTTTCAAGGAAAAAGAAAGCTTTTTTCGCTTCCCTTAAAACCCATCGCAGTTAAAGCACCCTTCCAGCAGTGGGGTCTTGATTTCATTGGTGAGATATGTCCTCCTTCATCAGCTCAACATAAGTGGATACTCACTGCCACTAATTAATTCACAAAGTGGATTGAATTCATTCCAACGAGACAAGCTACAGATACTATCATTATTCAATTTTTGGAAAGCAATATCTTGTCTTGTTTTGGTTGTCCACGGAAAATTATTACTGACAATGCAGCTGGCTTTAAGTCTAAGCAAATGATTGAATTTTGTGATAAATATCACATTATACTTGTTCATTCTACAATATATTATCCTCAAGACAATGGGTTGGCCGAATCGTCAAACAAATCATTGGTGAATATAATCAAGAAATTGTTGCAAGAGAACAAGAGAAATTAGCACAAGAATCTCATAAATGATTTATGGGCGGATAGAGTTAGCACGAACAGATAAATAAATATGTCACCTTTTCAACTTTTGTATGGTGTTAACACCATGTTTCCCACTTCTTTAGTTTTCCTAGTGATGAAAATTCTGCAAGAGATCGATAATGAACCTGTTATCACTCTACCGGATCTCCGAGGTTGAGAAGAGACCAACAAAGGTAACTACAGACCAAGATCTCTCCAATTAGCTAGCCCTACTAGGAAGAAGAGGGCTCTCTCCAAGGGAACACATCGAATAGGGCTAGATCAATTAGGTTTTATGCTAGGTATAGTAGCACAGGGGTTTTGATTGGTTGATTTGGGTGCTGGATGAGTGAATTAGGTCAAAGAGGCAACTAGGTCAGGGAAAATAAGATCAGAATTGAAGACATCTAATGGGGAAAGGTAGGTATAAAATATAAAACTTTACGGTTCTTTGGTGAGATGGATCAAACTGGTGAGGTGCTAAAAAAATCATGACACTACATGAATTCTTTTTAAACTGAAGAAATGAAACAAATTATGATGATTCTTCCAAAAAATAGCATAAAAGATGCATTATGATTATCATAATTGAGAACCAAACATATCATAGAAGTGGAATGAACATGGACAGTAAAAAAATTCATACATATGCAACAAAATAAGAAACTATGTCAGAATACAGTACACAAGAATCCCACCAAAATAGTTGCAACTCATCCAATATATTCCTGCCAAAATGTGAATACACTAGTGTTTCTGATCAATACAACAAAATAAAACCTCTCAAATAAGTGAAGAGATGAAATATATAGGAAATAAACAACTTCTCCCAACCTCAGGGGTCGAATCCCTGAGTTGAGGAGCTCATCCACAAAAGGCTGAATTAGAAACCCAAAGATTAGGGAGGTCAAACAAACTCTCCCCTAGTTTCGGTGAAACTGTTTCATTCTTCCATGAAAACACTTTTAAATAATGTATTTACCCTTTAGTAACTGAAAAATATCTTAATTACATTTACACCCATCATTTACATTAGTAAAACTCACATTTTCCATGGTCAAACTCAAAAAACTAGGAAAAAATAAGAAAAATCAGACAATTGTTAGGAGCACAGTGCCAACTTTTGAGGGGGTTTCTAATGTCCAAATTGAGCTTAGGAAAGCTCATTGGAAAGTATGTACTGTGCAGTTTCCAAAAATGATGCATTTTAGCCCTCCAAAACTTTGATCTCCCAAGATTGGTCAGAAGCGTAGCGCCTGCCTGAAAATGAGGGCAGAAATGTCATATTTGAGGTGTTTTTGGCCATTTCTCTTTGCTATATTGTCCAAATTGGGAGTGAAAAGTGTCAAAATTTCATTTTTTCTGCCTTTTGAATCAAATGGTGGTATTATTTTTGCATTTTTAGGCCCCTAGAAGAAGCACAGCACCAAGCCCAGGAGAGCAGCGCCAAACCCAAGAGCAAAGTGCCATAAAGTTAGGAGTGCAACGCCTCCTTGAAAGCCACTTTTGGAAGCCTTCCCGAACTCAAAATGGTGATATATCGTTGGAAATATATATTTTTTTTTCTACACAATGGACCTATAAAAAATTTAAAATGATCAAGTATATCCCCTCAAACATCAATTCGCCAATGACTAGTCAAAAAGTGTAGAATAGGGGTGCAAAAAACATAGCGGACTCTTGCAAGCCCCTTTTGGAGGCCTTCATGAACTCCAAATTGCGCTCATGATGCTTCATTGAAGAGATATTCTAGTCTAGTTATCATTTGAATTATCCATAAAGTCACTTGGACACTCCATCATGGAGAAACATTGATTTTCCCATGACTACTCCAGAAATGTAGGGAAAACAGGGGATTTAGGACTGTCTTGTAGAGGGAGGGGAATGAAGGGGTTAGGGTATGTCTAAATTATTGGGGAAATTTTGGGGGATATTGATAGATATTAGAGAGTTTAGGGAGGTGTAATTTCTAGAAATAAGTAATGGGAATGGGTCCAAAAGGGAAAAACACAACCCTAACCTAGGAAGGTGTCAAAAGTATAGCAATAGGCTAGGGTTTGTAGGAAAGTGAGGGAAATGAGAGAAATGGGCATGGTAAAAGGCTAGGGGAGGTATATGTAGCTTAGGTGAGGGTGTTAGGAGGCTTAGGGAGGTGTAAAATGATAAAAAAAGGTATAGGAATTAGTGTAAGGGAATTAAAACACACTCCCAAACCCTAAAATTCCCAAAAACGCAATGTAGGAGCTTGTGTTGACTTGTTGAGGGTCTTTCTTGGATGTTGAAGTGTTGCAGATGGCTTAGTAAGTGAGTGAGAACTCTCTTTAATTTGGACAGATGATTAAATGAAATGAATTGGTCTTATATACCTTGTTTGAGTCATTTTCCTTCAATGTAGTGGGATGGCCCACATGTCTTTTCACTTTGGCTTTTAAAAACGTGTAGCTTAGGAACATTTTGAGTCCAACTACTTGGAACTTTGAGAACTTATTAAATATTGAAAAAAAATAAAATTACATATTGAAATTGAAATTAGAATTTACAAATTTAAGCTTTACATGATGAAATGTGTTTATTATCACTCTCTTACTTGCTGGTGTTTTATGCATGCAGATGGTGTTTTGATGGACCTTGAAAACCCTAAGACCTAATGGAAACCCTGACTGAATGAACTTCATGATGAAATGACTAAAATGATGATGGAAACTCATGACTGATGTACACTCAGCAAAGTGGTGAAATGAGCCAGCAAGTAATGAAATTTTTAAAAGAGTGAGGTTTGACCTAGATCTACATCCAATGACCAAATTTTTGCATGATGACCTAATGGAATGAAAAAAAATTCAGAATGAGACCAATATTATATGAAAAGAGATTTATTGATCACTGGTGGTAGGATGAAAAAAATGACACTAACATTGGCTCCAATTGGGGGATGACAACGCCTTGGAGGTGTCAAGAACACCATAGACCAAGTAGCCTATCCATTGGGCATGTATTCAAAAGCCTAAAAACAAACTAAATGTTGAAAATTTGACTCGATAAATTGACTAAAATAAAAACTTACAAAAATTATTTATGGCAACATATCACCGAGAGTTGAGGGCTTCAAATCCTGATGACAACCACCTGCCTGCTGAAGACATATGTAGAATAATGTGAAGTGATCCTTCCAATGTAACCAATCTAGCAGATGGCTACTTACTTGAATTCTGCTCTCACTTTCCTAGAGGAGGAAAAAGAAACAAAAACTAGGCCACTCCAAGTGTCCACTGAACATGTGCTTCTGGTCCATGAAAACAAGAAAATACATCTTCCCTGCTAACTGTAGCAAATCAATAAAAGGATCTTCAAAAATCTGAAACGTTACCTTGTCTTGAGATCTAGCAAAAATACAAGTATTCCCTTCATTTTGATCTGAAAGAATACTTGGTTTTTGATCCATAGGAAGGCTTAGGGAAGTATGAATTTTTTCTCTCTGAGTGTTGGTTGCAAATTCTTGAAGCACAGGAAACTCTGACTCTATCTCTTACACAATGTATTTCTTAGGCTCATACTCCTCAAATTCATAGTCTAAATCATCCTTGAACATAAACATTCTGCAAGTTTTTCAAACATGACAACCTTATCCTCTTCATGAAAGACAACGATCTCTGTTAACTAATATCCTTGCATGAAATCATAATCACAAATTGGCTTACTCACAACAACTTCCTGTATAGTTTCATCAATCTCATGACTGTCATCATTTAAACTTAGATTTTCATACTAAAAAATGGAAGAAGTTTCACTAACACATTCTTGACTATGTGAACATTGCAAACCTACATTAGCTTGGGCTGTAACATGACTATTCAGGAGTTGATCTATCTCATCTTCAGACATAGGAGAAAACTGAGTTTTATAGCAGTAATTATTGGCTTGATGATTCTCATTTTCAAGATCAGTAATGGGCATTTCTCTTTCTTGGTCCTGGTATTTTTCATCCAAAGAGGAAACTATTGATTCTTGTTTGGGAAAAATAATATAGGGCTTCTATGATCTCATCATCTATACACTCTTCATCCCCATAAAAATTTTCAAGAAACTCAATGAAATTATTAGAGATATCACAACAACTATCAATCATCGACAATGAAGAATTAGAGCTTTGATAATGTTGAAATAAAACTGAATGAAAGTCCTTTAGAGAATATAAAATAGCAGATGGTAGAATATCGTAACATGATATCGATTTTTCCTTGAAGGTAGCCATAAACATATTCATCAAACAATCTTCAGGAAACTCAATCTTTAGTTTGTGAATATGAAAATGAAATTTGACCAAATGCAAACTAGCATCTTCACTATCCTGACCCTTAAACTTTGACAGTCCTGATTGCAAATATATACAAGGAATTCGGTTCGAAAAACCAGGAATATGAAATCGATTCATAGGAGCATACCTTTGAGAAATTGAATCGATTTTGAAAACAATGAAGTCACCAAGAAGTCTATTTAAATTATCGGTTCTTGAAAAGTGGAGTTGACATGAAAATTATGAACCTTGGATTCTTCGACACTGAAGTCACCAAGTGAATTATTCAACCTTCATATGCATCTAACCACTGTCCACCATCAGCAAACAGATCTAAACTTTGATGATTGTTGTCCCGGGGAAGATCTGACACTTTCTCCCCAGTATGGTCGCCAAGATGGTAAAAGTCCACCAGATCTTCTAGGCTGAGAAGAGACCAGCAAAGGAAACTACAAACCAAGCTCTCGCCAAGTAGCTAGCCCTACTAGGTAGGAGAGGGATCTCTCCAAGGGATTAAATCCAAGAAGGCTAGATCAATTAGGTTTTAGGCTAGGTATAGTAGCACAAGGGTTTTGATTGGTTGATTTGGGTGTTGGATGAGTGAATTAGGTCAAAGAGGTAACTAGGTCAGGGAAAATAAGATAAAAATTGCAGACATCTGATGGGGCAAGGTAGGTAGGCACTCTAACACTTTAGGTTTCTTTGGTGAGATGGATCAGACTGGTAAGGTGCAAAAAAGAGCATGATAATACATGAATTGTTTTTAAAATGAAGAAATGAAACAAATTATGACGATTATCACAAAACAGAGCATAAAATATGTATTCTTCTTATCATACTTGAAAACCAAACATATCATAGAAGTGTAATGAACATAGAAATTAAAAAAAATTCATACATATGCAACAAAAGAAGAAACTATGTCAGAATACAGTACCGCACGAATCCCACCAAAATAGTTGCAACTCATCCAATATATTCCTGCCAAAATATGAATACACTAGTGCCTCTGATCAATACAACAGCATCCAACCTCTCAAATGAGTGAAGAGGAAAAATATATAGGCAAGAAACAACTTCTCCCAACCTTAAGGGTCAAATCCCTGAGTTGAGGAGCTGATCCACGAAAGGCTAAATTGAAAACTCAAAGACTAGGGATGTCAAACAAACTCTCCCCTAGTTTTGGTGAAACTGATTCATTCATCCATGAAAACACTTTTACCTAATATATTTACCCTCTAATAACTCAAAAATATCTTAATTACATTTACATCCATCATTTACATCAGTAAAATTCACATTTTCCATGGTCAAAATAAGAAAACTAGGAAAAAATCAGAAAAATCAGACAATTGTTAGGAGTGCAGCGCCAATGTCAGGAGCACAGAGCCAAATTCAAGACAACTTTGTAGGGGGTTTTCGATGTCAAAATTGAGCTCAGGATAGCTAATTGGAAATCCTGTCCTGTCTAGTTTCCAAAAATGTACTTTTTTTCCAAAAATGATGAGTTTTAGCCCTCCAAAAGTGGAAGCTCCCAAGACTAGTTAGGAGTGCAGCGCCTACCTAAAAACGAGGGCAGAAATGTCATTTTTGAGGTGTTTTTGGCCATTTCTCCTTGCTAGGTTGTCCAAATTGGTTTTGAGAAGTGTAAAAATTGCATGTTTTCTTCCTTCTAAATCTAATGGCGGTCTTCTTTTTGCATTTTGAGGCTCCTAGAAGAAGCACAACGCGAGTCCCAGGAGTGCAGTGCCAAACCTAGGAGCATAGTGCCAAAAAGCCAAGAGCGCAATGCCTCCTTGCAAACCACTTTTGGAGGCCTTTCTGAACTCCAAAGTGAGCTCAAGATAGCTCATTGGAAATATCTTTATGTCTTATAGAAAATGGACCTATGGACCTATCAGTCACTAAAAATGATCAAGTATAGCCCCTCAAAGATCAATTCTCCCAATACTGGTCAAAAAGTGTAGAATGGGGGTGCAAAAAACGCAGTGTGCTCTTTCAGGTCACTATTGGAGGCCTTCCTGAACTCCAAATTGAGATCATGATATCTCATTGGAAATATATTCCAGTCTAGTTCTCATTTTAATTATCAATCAAGTCATTTGGACACTCCATCAGGGAGAAAAATTGATTAGCCCAAGAATACTCCATAAATGTAGGGAAAACAAGGGATTTAGGACTATCTTGTAGAGGGAGGGGAATGAAGGGGTTAGGGGATGTCTAAATTCTTGGGGAAATTTTGTGAGATATGGATAGATGTTAGAGAGTGTAGGGAGGTGGCATTTCTATAAATTAGTAATGGGAAGGGGTCCAAAATGGAAAAACACAACCCTAACATAGGAAGGTGTCAAAAGTATAGCAATAGGCTAGGGTTTGTAGGAAAGTGAGATAAATGAGAGAAATGGGCATGGGAAAATGTTAGGGGGGGTATATGGAGTGTATTTTAGGGTGTTAGGAGGCCTAGGGAGGTGTAAAATGATAAAAAAGATATATGAATTAGTGTATGGGAATTAAAACACACTCCCAAACCCTAAAATGCCCAAAAACACAGTGTAGGAGCTTGTGTTTACTTGTTGAGGGTATTTATTGGATGTTGAAGTGCTGCAGATGCCTTGGTAAGTGAGTGAGAGCTATATTTCATTTGGATGGATGAGTAAATGAAATTAATTGGTCTTATATACCTTTTTTGAGTCATTTTTCTTCAATGTAGTGGGATTGCCCACATGTCTTTTCACTTTGGCTTTTGAAACCACATAGCTTAGGAACCTTTTGAGTGTAGCTACTTGGAACTTTGAGAAATTATTACATATTGAAAAACATAAAATTACATATTGAAATTGAAATGATAGTTTAAAAATTTAAGCTTTACATGATGCAATGTGTTTATTATCACTCTCTTACTTGCTGGTCTTTTATGCATGTAGATGGTGTTTTGATGGACCTTGAAAACCCTAAGACCTAGTGGAAACCCTAAATGAATGAAATTCATGATGAAATGAATGAAATGATGATGAAAACTCATGACTGATGTCCACTCAGAAAATTGGTGAAATGAGCCAACAAGTAATGAAATTTTGAAAGGAGTGAGGTTTGTCCTTGATCGACCTCTAGTGACCAAATTTTTGCATGATGACCTAATGGAATGACAAAAATTTTAGAATGAGACCCTAATATGATATGGAAAGATATTTTTTGATCATTGGTGGAAGGATGCAAAAATTGACACTAACATAACCAAATGATATCCAGCGAATAACCAATCAAATGGTTCATTTACAGTAGAAAAGAGAAGAAGTTTTCAATCATACTTCAAAACTTTAGGAGAAAATCAAGAAATTGTATGACAAGAAGACCAAAGCTGATGATTTCAAAGAAGGAGATGTTGTTATTCAGTGGGATGCCCGGAATGAAGACAAAGGTAAGCACCGTAAGTTTGATAATCTATGGAAAGGTGCATACAATATTACAACATTAAGAGTTAATAAGGCATTCTTATTAGAAGATCTTAATGGGTAGGAAATTATGGGAGGACCGGTGAATGGTAGGTTCCTCAAACACTACCTTACCTACGTTTGAAGAAAAAGGTTCACTTTAACTGTAAATATCCCTTTTATTTTTTGTCAAGAATAATAAGTTATTGCAGAAGTTTGAAGCCCAAGGAGAAGGCCATGAGACTTCTATGATCAACTGATGTTTTTATTTCAAAATTTTAAAAAGTCTAGTTAGTTTTTTTAGTCAGTTTTTCAGTTTGTCAAAGTTATTTCAGTTTCTAGTTTTGACTCCATTTCCTAATGGATGAGGCTATCTGATTTACGATGTTCTTGACACCTCCTGAAGGAGCTTCCATCCCCAAATGGAGCCAATTTTAGTGTCCAATATTCAGTGATTAAATGTACTCTTTCAATTTTTCTTAGTAGTGGTCCTAGGTCAAAATTTTATATTTTCAAGTCAGTTTCCAAATAAAATTTTGTTCACTGGATATATCTAGGTCTTTAAAAGCTACTCCCTCCAGTTTATTCATGGTCATTTTAATTTCATGGGTCATGTCCACCATTATCATCTAGAGTCTTAGGACAGTCACCATGCTTTCACCTAGGTTAGTTTTTAGGTTGATTTCATTTCACCACAATAAATGTCAAAATTCTATCATAAAGAAGGTGAAAAAAGAGTCATTTCCATCATACAAGTTATCTTCAAAAGGGATTTAGTTTAGGTAGGAAAAATAAAGTAATACAAATTTTTCTTCTTTCAAAGTTCTTTATATTTTCAAATTGTTCAAAAAGGCAAAGTTATTCTCAAAATTTCATGTTTTCATTCAAGGTCCAAAAGGGTGTTTTATAATGTTATAAAGGGAAAAATTGATTTCTTTCACTTATTTTATCCTCTCTTGATCGATAGATCTCCTCTCTCACCTTCAGAACACTCTACCATTGCTAAATGTGGAAGAAAAATAGATAAAATTGCAAACAAACCCATTCTTCTGCGCTTCTGGAGGCAATGTGACGTTTCTGGGAAGCAACGCGACATTTATGGGAGGTGAAGCTATACTTCTACCATAGTGCTACGTTTCTGCCAAAAGTTCTTAATTTTTTGGTTTCAACCTCCAATTCAACTTTTCAAGGTTCAAAATAAGTGTGAAAACCTTTTGTGGCCTCCAAAATCAGTAAGTCGACACTTCAAATGCCTTTTTCAAGTCTATTAATCAGTGTATGAGTGATTTCTATCCTTAGGGTTTTTGCTCCACTATGTTTTAGGGTTTTCCTTTCTTGATTGGTTTTAGCCATTAAAGAACATTTTCCCACCATCTAAAACCTTCACTTATCCTCCACAGACTCTACCCTAAATAAACCCTAATACTCACATTACCCTTTACCATTGTTTCCATCAAAACCCTAAATTCACACTACATTTCCACAAGAAAATTGGAAAATCCTTGTGTTTTCCCATTTTGATCCATCTCCCCATACCTATTTCAAAATATTTCACTTGTAGCCTCAAGCTAACACATCACCCTACCTCCTCAATTTTTTTTGTGGAATATTCCTTAACTTCCTTATACTTCATCACAGCCCCTAAAGCCACCCTATTCCTATCCCCTGTTTTCCCAAATTCACTGTCTTTACCCACTACATCTAAGCTAGGGTTTCATTCTGTTCAAAAGTACTGTGGAGGATGAAAATAAGGTTCACAAAGGAGGCCACCATTCCAGGTTTGAGCCCTCCACATTTCAAGAACTCAATGCCTCCCCTTATGCCAAGAGATGTTTTGAAAACACTTGATGCTTGAGATTTTGTGAGAGAATCATGGAGGTAGGTTGGCATGCTCAATTGACTAAACTTCTTGCCACTAACTACAGCAAAGATAAGGTCATCATAGTAGGCATTGAATTCAATCTATCAACAAATTCCATTACTTCAGCAACATGTATTCCAAATGAAGGAGAAATCTTGTTCAAAGGCATGGAATTGGACCTTGAGAACTACCCAATGTTCCTAAAACCTCATTGCAGAGATGAACTTGAACATGTTTTCCCTTTCAGACATTTGTTTGATAAGTAGGCCCCCATTAATGAATCTAATCATGAAATATTTTACATGCGAAAGGATATTTTCAATACTTTACCAATACCATGTCAGGTTACTAATTCACTTCACAACCACCAAATCACTCAATTTGTCCAGCTATTTATTCATAGGTTTGGTCAAGATGGCAGAAAAGGTATAAAGCAAAGGTAAAAATCATCATCCTAGTCTATTCCACCATGGTTTGGTCAAGCTAATTGTTTTGCACAAGTTCTCAGAAAAACATATGAACTAGGAACTGATCTGATGAAATAAATTGGATGCTTTTAAGCGGTTCAAAAACACCTTTGAACTAGCACGACGCTTCTGCCAGATGGGCACGACGTTTCTGCTACAGGCGCTACGTTTCTGCATTGGATTCCCTTCAGAAAGTTTTCATGCAATGAAAGCTTCAAAATTTGATGCTAATATGTTCCATGAGGTGTCATTTGAGAATTTGAGTTTGTTTAGGTCTCTTATGATGAGGAAACATGTAATTTAATGGAGACACACACTCCTATTCTTTAGCTACATTTTAGGGGATAGTTTCTAAATTCCATAGATTCTAGGAAGTGAGTCATCTGATGTAATTGTGATGATTTTTGGATAGGATTTCGACCCTATGAGGTGTCATGAACTCTATTTTTTATAAGTAGTCCACCTCAAGTCATTTTAGTGTTTGGATAGTTGTTATGAAATCAAAATAATGTTGCATACATAGTGTTGAGACTCTAATGGTATGCCTTTGAGAATTTTTTTTTCTCTGTAAAATTATAATGTTGAATGTTATGTCATCCATTTTTAACATATATTATTCTTTATGCTAAGTCTTATCAGTTTATAGATAGAAAGCATGCTTTCCATGCCCTGTTTTTATAATATTTACATGAAAATGTCCATGCTCTTCTAATGAATGAATACATTTTAATGCTTTTTCTGAATTTCCCTCTATTCACCCTATAATTAATGACAAATTAAGCATGCTTCTAACCTTACCTACCTGGCCTCACCCTTATCTGCAACCTAGACTTTGAAATAAACCCTAGAACTAGTTCCCAAACTGACATTTGTATCCAACAAAACTTCAAACAAACAAAAACTCTAATCTATTGAGCATTATAACTAGCCTAAAATCATTATATCCAGTCGTCTCCTTGGCTGAAAAGTGACATTGAGAGAGCCCTCTCTGGTTGTGGTAGGGCTAGCTACCTCACCTAAAGGTTGGTTTGTGGTTATCTTCCTTCAACTCCATTCTTAGCCTTAGGAAGTGGGGGGGAGTGATAAAATTTTTGGCATCGTTGTCCGGGAGTGATTGAAAAAATTTCCTTGGGAAAATTTATTTAGTCCACTAAAGGTTAGACTTGTGGGTGACATGTTCTAACATTCAAAGAAGGTCGAGTCAGTACATTTGAGCCAAAGTAAAAATTCTTAAGAAAACTTGGCTCCCAAAAGACACACTAGGTCAAATCCAGACCTAAATCCCTCACCAATTGTAAATGAAGAGTTTTTTAAGAAAGTAGAAGACAAAGTCTAGAAAAGTTGGAAGGGCTATTCCTCCACTATTAAAATCAAACTCCTTGGCTACGAGATTTTCTTCAGAATATTTGTCGTATAATTTTGAACTTGAAACATCTTTATTTAGGTCTAATTCTAAATATTTTCTTTCAGAAATAGTATTTTATCCTATTGATTTTGAAACCTTTTTACCATTTTCTGAGTCTTCTTATTCTGAGGTTGATAGTGAAGTTTGGTATAATTTATACAAACTTAAAGGTTTGGTGGATAAGTTTCAAGTGACTTAAGAAAAAAACTTATTTCTAATACCAACAACAGGTTTTTGCTTCACCACCTGCTATTACACCTTCTCACACAGCTACATCATCATCTCTTCATTTCATTCCATCATTGCCTCTGCAAGTTTTCAATGCATTAACACCTCTAAAACACCCTCCATTAATCATTGCAAGATTCATTCCATTGATCTTACCGCAACAACTCACCGCACTACCTTAGAACTATGGTAAAATATTGCCCCATTTTGATGGAACATCAAAGGTTACTTCTCATCAACACATTGTCAAAGACTTGGTTGATTTCATAGATCTTGAAGATATTGACAATGATGACGCCATAATGTGCATAATAGCACATATTTTCTTAGGAGAGGTTAAAAAATGGTTTTTCTCTCTCACAACTAGTTCAGTAGCTAATTCACAACATCTAATTGACTCGTTTATGGAAAAATGGGAGGAGAATTATAATCCATTGCAAATCCTAGCTGAATATAATGCCTTGAAAATGAATCCTAATGAGTCTGTATAATACTTTACAACTATATTCAATAGAATTTATGATTCTATTCCTGAAAATATCAAGCCTCCTCTAGGCCTTTATTTACTTCATTACCCTGATGGTTTCGATCCTGATATGGGTTAATACCTGAGGGAATGAAATCCATCAACTCTTGAAGAAATGCAGTGAGTGTGGAAGAGAACTTGATTATCAAAAAGTCAAAAATAAAGACAGAGAAAATGGTGACTATCAAGGAAGAAAAGTATACTTCATCTGAGGGCAAGCTCGACACCTTGATCAAAACCATCAAGAAGATGATGGAAAAAATGGCCATCACTGATAGACAAGTCAAACCCTCCTTTAGAAATCCAAATTTTAGTGGTCAAATCAGCAGCCTCAATATAAGATCAAGAGAAAGGAATAGAGGGCTCAGGATCCACAAAGTCAGTAGAAAATTCGCACTCCGTTTCAGCAAAACTACACAGAAGGCACTGATGAAGAAGATGGAGAATATATTTCAGGTGAGAATAATTTATTTGAGGAAAATCAGTAGCCTATTTTCGTCACTCAAGAAGATCAGTTTTCTGCAGAAATTCATGCACCGAACAATAAACAATATGTCTTATAAAATGATTATATGCTATCAATACGGAAAAAATATTACTAGAGGGGATATCAGAATGCTCTTACTCAAGTACAATGATAGTATGGTTTGAGGAATAGGAATGTTCCTATAACCTCCAATCAGAAAAAACAGAATTCTCAAACCGATACTCATCATAAAGGGATGACTACTTCAAATCAAAGCAAAGACAAGGGATCTGTTGTTCCTAGTCCTGCGAAAGGTAATGAGGCTTCTACCAATAGTCAGAAAAAATATAAACAAGTCCAATATGGATGACAGAAGAGGGAGATCCCACACAAATATCAACTCGAGAAGAAAGATGCACCATCCAAAGAGGTAGAAAAATATTCTGTCCTTATTTAGTCTTGAAAATGAAATATCTAAACTGAAAATCTCCGTTCCTTTTAACTAAAATAGTCAAGAATGACCAATATAAGTTTAAAGTAGCCAATTTTCTTAGGGTAGATCATATGTCTGATATGGTTAATGTAAGTGATGATCACCCAAAACTTTTATTTGGTAATGTTGTTGCTGGTGATTCAGAAGATAGTAAGGTCCCTCTGTTTTATATTACCCTCAAAATCCATGATTTTATCCTCCATAATTCTATGCTTGATTCCGGAGCGTCTCATAACCTTATGCCCAAAGCCATCATGGACAGATTAGGCCTAGATATAACAAGACCTTGCCATGACCTTTATTCGTTTGATTCAGGCAAAGTGAAATATCTTGACCTCAATAAAGATATAGTGGCATCTTTAGAGAAAATCCCAACCAAGAATGTCCTCATGGATGTTTTTGGGGCTAATATCCCTCCCATATATGGAATGGGAAGAAAATATTTAGGTACCTTGTAGCTTTACTTTTCATATGCTACAATACCAATCTTTGGCCAACTTAGAAAACTATACCGAGAAAGTAAAATGAAGTACATGATCAGTAGCAGCGAAAAGACTAATAATCACCCCATACATGTTGTTCACATGGATTTAGATTATTTATATTATTAAATGATCAATGTTCATCATCTACAGAAATTTTGATGGAAGAAAAGACAGAAATTTTAGAGTTATCAAATTCCATTTTAGAAACTACAAATGCAGAAAATCAAGAAAAGATGCCAAGTGGTTTGGATCCAAGTGCATCAGCCCAAAAAAGAGATGAAATAGTTAAAGGCACATAAATTTTTGGTACAAGATACCTTTCTCAAGTAGCAAGTAAAGTTCAGTCATCCGATTTGCAACATCCTGATGAAGAAAGTAGGTTGTGGACCATGGAATTCGATGGAGCCTAGGGTAAGGAAGGTGTTGGAATTGGAGTATGGATTCACAACCCTATAAATGAGTCTCTTAATGTTCCTCCTAATGTTTGAATGTCCTCTTAAAAGTTATAATTCGACTGTTCGAACAATGAAGTAGACTATGAGGCTTTGATAACTGGTTTGAAAATTCTCAAGAAGTTAGGTGCCAAGAAATTTTTGTGTATGGCAACTCCAAATTGGTTATAAAAAAATTCAAAAGGGAATACCAGGCCAAACATCCTAGGATGTGAGCTTAATGAAATTTAGTGTTATATATACTCAAGACCTTCACCGAGTATACTTTTTCATTGACTCCAAGGGACAATAATGTTATTGTTGATTCTCTTGCCACTTCAGCTAGCATGTTTAAAATTCCATTATATCCCAATAAGAAGTACAAGATAAACATCAAACATCACCCTATTGTTCTAGATAATTTTCAGTACCGGAAGGTCTTTCAAGATGACAAATAGATCAAAAACTTCTTGAAGACAGAAGAGGCATTCATGAATTCACAAATAGATGACTAATTTTATGAAAATGACCAAGAATTGCATGCAGTAGAAATGAAAGTACTTCATCTTAAAGACAACTCTATTCCTAGAGGTATTGTGCCTTTGGAGGAGCTTTTTGACCAAGACGATGTTGCACGTAAACCAACTATGCTTCCAACAGAAGTAGGAGTGCAAGATCTTAATCTTGGCACTCCTGAAAAGCCCAAGATGGTCAAGATTTCAAAATCCTTGAACCCAAAGATGAAAGGTAAATATGCAGCTCTCATGTATCATTTTGCTGATGTTTTTTCATGGGAGTATTTTGATCTAAAAATATATGATAAGAGTATAATTCAACATAATATTCCTTTGAAATCGGATTAGAAGACTTACTGCCAGAAATTGAGGAGAATGAATCCCAAGTTGCTTCCCTCCATTCAAAAAGAGGTAAAGAGGTTATTTACTATTGGTATTAAAGTTCCACTTCACTTCTCAAATTGGATGTATAACTTACTGCCAGTAAGAAATAATACTAGAGAAATTCTCTTGTGTATAGATTTCAGAAATTTGAATTAAGTGTCCATGAAAGACAATTACCCACTACCAAAAATAGACCATATTCTGCTAAGGGTAGTTGGATATTCCAAAATTCATTTCTGGATGGATATTCTGGGTATAATCATATTTTATTCCATCCAGATGATCAGGAAAAGACAGCCTTTACAACACCATGGGGTACCTTCATGTATGCCAAAATTCCCTTTGGATTGAAAAATTGAGCGACTTTTCAGCGAGCAATGGACATCACCTTCGCCAATGAAAAGGATGTCTTCTTGTTCATCTATATTGATGATATCATTTTTTTTTCTAATACATATGAGTAGCACTTGCAGCACTTGAAAACAATTTTTCAGAGATGTAGGAAATTTGGCATATTGTTGAATCCTAAGAAGAGTATATTTTCTATGGAGGAAGGAAAATTGTTGGGCCACATCATATCAAAAGAAATCATCCGAATAAGATCCTTCAATAATTGAAGCAATTCAGAGCTTGGACTATTATAGAAGTAAGAAGGAGATTCAATCATTCAATGGTAAAAACAAATTTCTGAGAAGGTTTGTTCCCAGTATTGCTGAAAACTTAAGGAAAATTACCTCACATGCTCAAGAAATATAGTGAGGTAAAATGGACTGAGGAGGCAAAGAAGTATTTAAATCAAGTTAAATTTTGTTTATCTCACGCTCCTATTCTTATTAGTCCATATCACACACTTCATTTCATCATTTTTTCATTTACTTCAGAGCATACTCTAGCTGTTGTCCTTATGAAAAAGAAAAATTAGAAAATAGAACAACCCATTTCCTTCTTCAGTAGAACCATTAGAGGCACAAACTTGAAGTAAAATATCATTGAAAAGCAAGCCTTGGCGCTAGTTAAACTATTGAAGGACTTCCAAGTCTATATGATTCACTCTCATGTGATTTCATATGTCCCAAACACCGTTTTCAAAGATGTGCTTACATAGAATGATCCTGAAGGTTAGCGTGGCAAATGGATCGTTGTTATGTTGGAGTATGACTTGGAGATAAACCCTACAAAACTGATCAAGAGGCAAGGCTTGGAAAAGCTTATGGTGGATTCAAATATCCATGCTTTGGACATTAATTTTATTACTGCATTATTTGAGGAGCAAGAGGCTGATTCATTACCTCAGGTATCTAAAATATTTATTTAATCTCCATGGTACACTGATATTGTGCATGTTTTTCAACACTTGAATCCTCCTCTCGGCTTCCCTAGTAGTAAAGCTAGATCTTTGAAGTTGAAGGATCTTAAGTATTGCATCTTTAACAATGCTTTGTATTGGAAAGATTCAGGTGGAGTGTTTTTGAATTGTTTGGTAGAAGGAGAAGTTGAAAAAGTGATGAATGACTTTCAAAAAGGTGACTGTGGTGGTCATATTTTCTTGAATACTATAGAAAATAAGATTTTGAGGGCTGGATTCTATGGCCAAGTTTATTTTCATATTTTTATAAGATTGTCATGAGCTTTCATTAATGTCAAAATTTTCAAGGAAAAAGAAAGATTTTGTCGCTGCCCTTAAAACCCATCACAATTCAAGAACCCTTCCAGAAGTGGGGTCTTAATTTCATTAGAGAAATCCATCCTCCTTCATCAGGTCAGCATAAGTGGATACTCACTTCCACTGATTACATCACAAAGTGGATTGAAGCCATTCCAATGAGGCAAGCTACAAATACTATCATTATTCAATTTTTGGAAAGCAATATTTTGTCTCATTTTGGTTGTCCACAGAAAATTATTACTGGAAATGCAACGGCCTTTAAGTTTAAGAAAATTATTGAATTTTATGATAAACATCACATAATTATTGGTCATTCTACAACATATTATCCTCAAAGAAACAGGTTGGCTGAATCGTCAAACAAATCATTGTTGAATATAATCAAGAAATTTCTACAAGAGAACAAGAGAAATTGGCACAAGAAGCTCATAAATTCTCTATGGGTGGATAGAGTTAACACGAAGAGATCAATCAATATGTCACCTTTTCAGCTTGTGTATGGTGTTGACATAGTTTTTCCCACTTCTTTAGTTGTCCCAGCGATGAAAATTCTTCAAGAGATCGACAGTGAACCAAATGATATCCAACAAAGAATCAATCAAATAATTCATTTACAACAGACGAGAATAATTTTCAATCATACTTCAAAACTTTAGGAGAAAATCAAGAGAGTGAATGACAAGAAGACCAAAGCTGATGATTTCAAAGAAGAAGATGTTTTTCTTCGGTGGGATGCCTGGAATGAAGACAAAGGTAAGTGTTGGGTAGTGAAAGAGGTACGAAATTACTATGTATTTTCTCATTCTTTTACCATAGACATACTCCTTTTTGCCTTGGAAAGGTAATTTATCATAAGAATTACAATAGAATTGGAAGGGTTTATGTTTAGTACAAAAATATGACTAAAGGTTACTTTTTGATTGACAAAACAGGAATTCGACGAGGTGAACAACTGTACCAAAGGCGGGGTTTAAAATAATGTAACTGCTGCTCCATCAGCGTTGAACCATATCCAGCCAAAGGCAAGGAGATCTGAACGAATATCCCAGAAAAGGCAGGGGACAGCTCGGCCTCGGTTAGAGTAAACAGGATGATGACTAAACAAAGAGAAGCGAATCCCTTAGGATCCTTCGATCTTGAGGGATCGTTGTTCAAACTCATCTTATTCCTTGATTTGTCCGTCAAGATTTGATATATAAAGCAATGTCCTTTAGTGAAAAAGGGACGGTGTTGTTAAAGTCAGTGAGTTAGTCGAAAGGCTTTGCATTTAAACATTTCCTCTGTAATATAATGCTTTATTGACTCTCGGATTTGAGAGAACCTTCTCTGTAATGCTTTATGTTGGTTTAATATAAGACAAGCGTTTCATCCATCTTCTAAAGTTCTGAATTAGTCCAGCAGTATTTCACTAGCGCTAAGGGCCTAGCTCTGGTGGAATCACTTCGTTGTTTGTATTTTTAATCCTTGCTTATTGTCGTGTGAAGTGTGTTTAATGTTTGTTTCAATTATAGAACTGGTTTATTGTTGTTAGATCAAATACAGAGTCATTACTATCTCATCATTCACAAGAAGCACGTTCGTTGTTCGGTTATCTTGTTATTATCATAAAGCTTCGTTGTTCTGTATCTAATTTGAGTTGTTGTTCCATTAGTTTATAATTTGTCATAATTGATTGTTGCATGGTAAGTGGCTGTCGACAGGATTGAAGCATGGAAATATAGTTGCTTGATTACATTAGAATTGTAATTGTTGTTCATTTCATGTTGTTGTTCCCTTTCTGTTCATTGTTTATTCATAGTCTTTGATTAGCAAATAGATGAGTTATAGTTACATGCTACTGTTCCTTTCCAGATTTCGTTTCTTTTAAGTTACTTTCATTGAATTTTCTTTCGTTTCAATTGCTTTAAGATCTCCAACTGTAGAGGATAGAGGTTATTGCTTCCAAATCCCCAGATTGGTTATCTTGCATCGATTTCTAAGGGAAAGAGTTACTGCTACTGCATCCCTGATCGATGTTTTGAAAGATTGATGTAGTTTAATCTTTCCATTCATGTCACTATAATTAGGTTTCTTTACACGCGCTTTGTTACTTTTGTATTTAATATTATGTACTACATCTTCACAACATTACTCTTAGATAATGGCAGCCTCAGATAGAGTACACTCTTGAAATAAAAAGTCGCTCCCGGATTGATGATTAATGTAGGCTAATTAGGTGTTCAAAAGATACCTTTTTATGACTCGAAATTTTGGCTCCATTGCCGGGGAGAGTGTATGCCATTTTAAAGGAGTAATGCACAGCTGATTTTCTTCTGCTTGCGAAGAATTGGGTATTAAAGACGGAAGGTAAGAACCTGCGCACTGGGCAAGAAATACACTTGCTCACAGCTCGCTTCACAGCAGAAGTAGGTAAGCTTCCTTCTCTGGGTAGGAATGAAGGATTATTTCCTTGAATGAATAAACCAACTAAGCGAAAAAAAAATTCCTCCTAAAACTGAAAAACCTAAGGGACCGGTGACCCTTGGGTGCACAACCTTTATTGAAGAAATCCTTAAAATAACTGAATCTCAGCCATCAGTAGGATTTAAAAGAGATACTTCTAGACATCCTACTAGTTCCCTTCAAGCTACAGAGTCACCATCTGAAGCCTTTGCTGAGATACACAGTCAAACAGAGGGAATTGAGCAAGATTCCCAAGAAATTGAGAATCCTTGCATAAGTGTCCTTCAAGAAGGGAACTCTAGCAATCTCCGAGAAGGAGAAGGGGAAATGGGAGAAACCAGAGACTCAAAATCTCCTATTAAAATTTCCCAAACAATAAGCAGCCCAGATAAGGGAAGTGTTGTTCAACTTATTCAGAACCAAGGTCCTGAATCACCTCAAACAGTAGGTCGACAGGAAATACTTATTATTCCAGAAAAAGGGAGTGTTGTCAAAGCCATTCCTACCCCTGCTCGTCAACCTAGAAATTCATTGGAAATCCCAGAGGGGTATTGGCATATCTTCGATCAAATGGCTCAGAACCAAAATCAGAATCAGCAGGCACCCCAGCAAACCTCTACGCTGCAATATCCTATAATAGATACTGCAGTCAATGCACCTATGAAAGCCATCCCCCTTCAACACAATCCCACATTTCATGGCTTAACATCAGAGGACCCAGATTCATTTTTGTTTGAATTTGATGTGTTGTGCAGAGGATATGATTACATCACCGACGCCCAAAAACTAAAACTATTCCCTTCTACATTAAAAGGGGCAGCCTTGCGATGGTTTATGGGATTAGGTGGGGGTTTCATAACTGATTGGGATCATATGAAGGCTGCATTTTTAAAGAAATATCAAGATTATTGCAGGTCTCGAGAACTAAAAGATGAAATATTCCAAATGACAGAAAAACCAAATGAATTAACCTTGGAAGAGTATGTGGAACGATTTCAATACAATCTGCAGAGATCCCCTTATGCATCTTTACCCTTACCTGATAATGTTTTGAAAACCACATTAATTAGGGGAATGAAAGATCAATGGGTTGAAACATTGAATATTATGGGAAATGGTGATATATATCAGGAAAGTTATCCTAACATAATTGATTTGTGTATCAGGAGTTCGAGGGGCAATACAAGGTTGAAATCAGCAGAACATGATATGATTAAAAGGGAAAATAATACCTCTAATGAAGGTGTGACTCGTGCAAAGATTGGAAATATGCTAGAATACTTTAAGACAGACATACATGGGAATCTAACAACGCAGTTTGATATTATGCAAGCCAAACAGAAACAGGCAGAAGAAGAGAAAAACTTGGCAATATTCTGTCCCAGATGTAGAAAGAAACACAGCCACAAAGAATGCCCGTTGGATGTGATTAAAGTCTGTGCCATTTGCATGAAAGATCACCCCACGGAGGGATTTCCTTCGCTTCCTGGCCTAAAAGCAGTTTATAAGGAGGCAGAAGAAGAATCAGAGGTGGTATGTCTGCTTAATCAACGTCGACAATGGCAGTCGCGACCATCAGGTATGCCAAATGATCCATTTTATTTTCAGCCTCCTCAGTATAATGCTCAACAATATAGTGGGATGTGGAAAAATCAACCACCTTTCCCCAATTGGTCACAATAGCCATGTCCTCCCACATCCTGGCCAAATCAAACAAACCAAAATAATTGGCCTAGCTTTCCTTTCTACCCACCATTTTGGCAAAATAACTATCCCACACAATGGTCCCCCTCTACTTCCTAGAGTCAAGCCTGGCAGTCAAACTGGAAAAAACCTACAAATTAGCCAGTCGGATCAATTCCTCTCTTTCAATCTACACTGCCAACTCCTTATACAAACCCCCAGACCAACTTAAGACCACAACTCCCAGCCCAACCCAACCCAAACCCAAACAATAGGCGAGTTCAGTCTGTCCAAATAATGGAACCCCTAGAAGTAGAAACTAAACTGAGGGAGTGCAATGATCTTCAATTAAGGTCTGGGCGCATAGTGGAAACAGAGAGAAACAATGATGTCCATATTGAAGATCCGTTACTTGTAGAACAAACAGTGCAAAATGAGAAGGAAGTTCAACAACAAAATCAAAAATGAAGTCAACAACAAGTAACAACTTCCTCTCCACCATTCCCAGAATGATTGGTTATACCTCGTCCATTAGAGCAACCTAATTATGATCTTCTGGGAGAATTAAAAAAATTGTGTATAAAATTCCCTCTCCTCCAAGCTATTCAAGACATTCCTATATATGCAAAAAATATTAAGGAATTATGCATAAAGAAGCCAAAGAGGAGAACAATTACCAATCCTACTGTCCAAATAGTCGGTACCTTATCTGACTTATTATCAGGAATGGAAACACCTATCAAATATGAAGACCCAGGAAATCCTATAGTGACAGTACAAATCAATGGGCCATCATTTCCAAATGCCTTAGTTGATTTGGTAGCAGCAATCAATATTTTAACAACCACCACCTGTCAAAAACTTGGCATTACATCACTAGAACCAACAACAACCTTGTTGGACTTGGCTGACCGGTCGATAGTCAAACCAAAGGGTATACTACAAGATGTAATGGTATCTGTAGATTCCTGGGAATACCCTGCTGACTTCCTGGTTATCAACCCAAAGAACCGACTAGATGGACACCCGTTAATCTTGATTAGACCTTGGTTGGAAACTGCCGATGCTTATATTGGATGCCGACAAGGCAACATGACAATAACAAGGGGAAATTATGTCAAGAATTTAACCCTATATCCCCCAGCCACAACCAAGTCTGTCAATAATCAAAACAAGAAAACCACCTGCATCATATTTTATGGAAACTATGAGATCACCTCTAACTATAGAAAATTCTCTTGATTTTAAAGATCAAATAGAGGATGATATCATTAATAGTTTTATCAATAAATCACAAACCAGATCTCATTTGCAATGTCACATGATCAAGGCAGCATTTGATAATAAAGAAGAAGAAGATCCTTTCAAAGACATTCATGATCAGGCAATACCTACTACTTCTGTGTACAATAGCAAGGTTGTAGAAATTGAGCCTGGAAAAACTCTAAACGTCAATAAAAATCTCACTGCTGAACAAGAAGAGAAATTGGTCCAATTATTACGAAAATACAAAGTAGCCTTTGCTTGGTATTACCCCGATATGAAAGGAATTGATCCTCAATTGTTTACTCACCACATTTATACTAAAAAAGATGCAAGACCCATTCACCAACCTCAAAGAAGACTAAATCCTCACCTTAAAGATATTGTGAAAGATGAATTACAAAAACTATTGGATGTTAATTTCATCTACCCAATATCTGATAGCAAGTGGGTCTCTCCATTAGTGGTGGTACCAAAAAAGAATGGAAAGTGGAGGATATGTGTAGATTACTGTGAACTTAACAAGGCAACACAGAAAGACCACTTTCCCCTTCCTTTCATTGACTAGGTATTAGACACATTGGCAGGGAAGAAATTCTTTTCTTTCCTTGATGGCTTCAGTGGGTACAATCAAATACAGATTGCCCCTGAAGACCAAGACAAAACTACTTTCACCTGTCCATGGGGGACATTTGCCTACCGAGTCCTACCTTTTGGCCTATGCAATGCCCCTACTACATTCCAAAGGGCAAATCTCACCATCTTTGCAGACTTAATAAATGAAGGCCTCGAAGTATATATGGATGATTTCACACCTTATGGGGATGAATTTGAGCCTGCATTGGAAAACCTAGAAAAGGTATTGCAAATATGTATTGACACTAGGCTTTGCTTAAGCCACAAAAAGTGTCTTATGATGATGACCGAAGGAGTTATCTTAGGGCATTATATTTCAGCAACTAGAATTCAAGTAGACCCAGCTAAAATTCAAATAATCTTGTTAATTCCCACACCCATCACACAAACAAAGGTACGTAGCTTTCTTGGATTTTCTGGTTACTATAGAAGATTTATAGAACATTATTCTCGAATAGCTGCACCTTTATATGCACTGACTAGAAATGTTGATTTCATTTGGTCAGATAAATGTGACAATGCCATTAATGATCTGAAAAATCTTGTTTCAACAGCCCTAGTGCTGAGGGGCCCAAATTGGAATTCGCCATTCCAAATTTCATCTGATGCCTCAGACACAGCAATCGGAGCAGTACTTAGGCAGGAGGAAGACAAGAAGCCATATGCAATTTATTATATTAGCAAAAATCTATCCCCTGCTGAATTAAATTATACTGTGACTGAGAAAGAATTTTAAGCTGTAGTTCATGCTATAAACAAGTTTAGACACTATATAACTGGGTATCCTGTAGTACTATATACTGATCATTCTGCCATTAAAGTTTTAGCAAATAAACCTGTTACAAATGGAAGAGTGACAAGATGGTTGATTTTACTATAGGAATTCGATTTCACAATCAAAGATCGACCTGGGAAAGAGAACCTTGTAGCTGAATTTCTGTCAAGAATGCCAAAGCAAACAGATACAGAAGCAGTTGAGGACCACTTTCCGGATGAACATCTCTTCACTGTTACTATCAGAACACTGTGGTATGCTGATATAGAAAATTATTTGGCAATGGGTAGATTACCTAAACATCTATCCCTTAATGAACGTAAGCAAATAATACACCGTAGTACCCGCTTCTCCTGGATTGGGGGCTACCTATTTCATACAGGTGCAGATATGCAAATAAGGAGATGCATTAGGGAGGATGAGGTATTTGACATCTTGAAAGCATGCCATGATGGATAGTGTGGCGAAAATTTTACAGATCGTAGGACTGCCCATAAATTTTTACGAACGGGCTATTATTGGCATACTATCTTTAAATATGCTAAAAAATTTGTGTAGGCCTGTGATAGCTGTCAAAGGGCAGGTCGCCTTGGGCAGTTTGATGAAATTCCTTTGAACCCTCAACTATTGATTGAACCATTTGAACGTTGGGCCCTTGACTTTGTTGGTCCTATTAGCCCTCCATCAAACCAAAAAACCTACATCCTAGTTGCAACTGAGTATGTCACCAAATGGGTTGAAGCAGAGGCTCTTTCAAAAGCTACAGAGGACTCTGTAATACGGTTTCTTTTCCAAATCTGTGTGCACTATGGCCTCCCAAGGAACATAATCACAAATGGAGGACCACAGTTTGTAGGTAATAAATTAGCTGAAACATTGCAAAACTACCACATTCAGCACAAGATTACAGCTCCATATCACCCACAGGCTAATGGCCAAGTAGAGAGCACGAACAAAGTAATCGAATCTATATTAACAAAAATCGTTGCCTCACACAGACAAGATTGGGCCTACAAATTTCCAGAAGCATTGTGGGCATATCGGACAACGTGGAGACCTACTACAGGATATTCACCATACCAATTGGTATTTGGAAAAGAACCCATCTTTCTTATAGAATTTGAAATTCAAACATTAAGAATAGCTCAAAAGGTGGGTCTAAATCTTGATGAAGCCCAGGCTAAAAGACTGCAGCAAATTAATGAGTTAGATGAAATTAGGCTCTCTGCTCTTCAACACACAGCATTAATTCAGCAACAGAGAGCCAAATGGCATGACGCCCATATCAAAGAAAAGATCTTCCACAAAGAAGACTGGGCACTCCTATATGATTCTAGGTTTCAGGATTTCCCAGGAAAACTCCAGACACAATGGCTTGGACCCTATGAAATACAAAAAGTGCATGACAACGGCACTATTACATTAGTTACCATTGACGAATCTGGACATTCCTTTAAGGTAAACGGTCATCAAGTGCGATTGTATCATAAAACGCTTACCCGGGAATCCTTTTACCAACAGTTACGGGAAGATTCTACCATGGAAATTCTCGCTGAAGGGGAGAACTCCTCCTCGGCACCAGTTTGATAAATCATTTCTTTTTTAATTTTTTACATAAATCATTTTTCCGTTTCTTGATTGTTGTTTTATGAAATTCGTTTTTTTTTTTAACTTCTGTTAATATCACTTCTTTATTTCTTCATCGTTTATTTCATGAAATTTGGTTTCTTTAAAAGAAGAAAAAAAGAGAAATTTTTTTGTTTATTTCGTTTGTTTTGTTGTTCCTTTCCAAAGGAACAACAGTTTCGCAGAGTGATTTTGTTGTTCCTTTCTAAAGAAACAACACTTCCGCAGAGTATTTTTTTTTTTGTTCCTTTCGAAAGGAACAACAGTTCCCTAGATTGTTTTTGTTGTTCTTTTTAAAGGAACAACACCTTTTTGAGTGGATTTTTTTTTTGTTTTAAGCCAACATTTTGAATTTTTGATCACTTTTCCAAAGGCAAATATATCATTTACATACAATCATACAAATTAAAGCTTACTATAATCATCAAATCAAAATAAATCATCAATTTTAAGGAAATTTTCTAGTAATGATGAGAAAAAAAAGGAAAAAGGGGCATGATCAATAACATAACTTTGCTATTTTATTACCATTGAATTAATCTGATCGATTATCTTTATCATGACCGGTTCTTTCCCATATGCTATAACTTTCTTTGATTTTTATCTATGGAATAGGAATAAGGGCATATTATTTTCTATTGAGATGTTCAGACTTCTTCCACCATCCCTAATCTTAAGGAGTGTTGAGCCATCCTTTATGAATAACTAAGGAAAAGTGTTATATGAAAAAGAAAAACATTTACATATTTTATTAATAATATTATGATTTTGTAGATGGAGGATAGGGGGTCTCATCAAGAGCCAGCCTACCGTGATCATGGGGAAGGCAGTGAAGTGGCATTCCCATCACGGCCACCAAACCAGGGAAATGGTCCAATAGAAAATTGAAAAAATCAAGAAGTCCTTGGAACAGGAGGTCTCATCACGAGCCGGCCTGCCCACCTTTCACTTCTTCATGGTGAATGGCATTTTGGTTTATCTGGTCACCAAGCTAGCACAATGGCCTCCATCATAATATTAAAAAAAAAGCACTTCCTCAGTATAAATAAAGGAAAATGGTTCCGTGGGTAAGAAAGAAACTCTGTCAAGGTTATGGACACCTGTGGGCAACAGAGCTCTGCTGATGGTATTGGAGTCACATTTATACACATCAATAGTTATATTTAACCCTTTCCCTATATCTCTATTTAAATATAGAATGAAAATATGAATTCTTTACCTCTACTTCCGAACCTATTATACATGAAAATCATTACAAATTGATCATATTAGTTCGAAATGGTAAATAATGCAATAGTACATATATTTATCTTATGTTGTCCCTTCTCCTCGTATTTGAATCATTACAAAACGATTTTCTATTCATTACCGATTCATCACATGCATTGATTTCAGTAATTGCTATAATTTGATTGAATGTATCATAATTACGCCTGTTTTTTTACTGATGTACTATTGTTGTGCCACACTTTCCACTCTCAATTGACGGTCGAGGATGACCTATCATTAATTTGGGGGGTGCGGATGTCTGCATGCAGATCAAACCCCAAGATTTCTTTACCTGTATATGAACTAAATCCCTGCATTTTAGGAAATAACAAATTTTCAACGAACCGTGTTGTGTTGTTCCATTATGATTACTGTGTGTTGAGAAAAATTAACATAGCGCAGAGACGATGGGAGGACGGCCAATTCGCAGTGAACCATAGGTGCTGATCGTTTCTGATGCTGCACGAGCAATTTTATAAAGACTGGCGTGGATTACATATTTCATGAGGATGCAACAACCTCATGAAGCAGTGGCCACCAAATTTTTATTGAACTTGCAGGAAGGATCCTCCGTGGTCAGAGGAAGACATATAGCTGTATCTAACGAAATAATTGCAGAAGTGTCTGGCATCCCAGCGCAAGGGACTATTTGGACTCAGAAAAAGATTAGGATTCGAGAAGCCATGAAGATTTTTCAAGATGACAGACAGGCGTTAGTTAGCAAAGGTAAAGGAGTTCAGCCAGCATCATTAGGAGAACCATGGACAGAGTTGGCCAAGATTGTGCAGGCTTACATAACGTGCGACGAAAGAAAGTATGTGGTAAGACCTCGCCACCTTAAGCTACTGGTTGTATTAAAATAGAAATGCACCATTAATTTGTCTGCATTTTTAAATTCTTTGTTGCATGATACTGCTCGCGGTATAAGAAAAGCTCAGCATGCAGATATGGTGGTCAGCCACCATTGTCTAATTCGATAAATAGTGAGTCATAGCCTTGCCTAGAAACAGACTAGCTGGGAAGAGCTAATATTTTCCATTGACGGAGGGTTAGCTTTACCTGCTCCAAAATGAAAGAGGATGGTCGGCTCAATAGCTGAGCCTTCTACTCACAGACAGTCCCTCTGATTGAAACGAAGTAGGAGGATGGTGGAAGGACTTCCGGGTAGCAGCAGCCAGCCCCTGTAATTGCACAGCTTAGAGGATGAACAGCCTCCACAATTGGAGGGAGTAAGCCCTCGTACTGACGAAGAAGAGGAATTGGAAGGAGAAATTTTCTACTCAGACAAAGAAGAAATAAGTCGACACAAAAGTAGTGAAAAAAAATACAGTGCAGGGGAAGGAGATAATGAGGAAGAATAAATCGAAGGAAATATTGAGGAAGAATAATTTGAAGGAGAAATTCAGTATTCAGATGAGGAGGAAGGAATTTATCACACCTGTGAGGAGGATGAAGACAATCATAGCGGCAATAAGGATGGAAAAGAGCCTCCCGAAAATGCTATCGTAAGCCCTTTACAGGAAGACCAATTGGCCCAGATCTTGGCCAATATGAGTGATTATGCACGGCCTCATAGCCCATTGGACCTCAATATTTATATTAATCAACTACTAGAGTACTTTGCTATCGATAAAGAAACAGCTGGCGAAATGTTGAATGAAACAACAAACCCTAGAAAAGCTAAGGTTGCTTCTCCTGAGAGGCGTGAACAGGAGAAAGAGAACACCGAAGCTGGAAGCCCCCAGGATATTTCAGAGTTAACTGAGAATATGATTCCCGAAGAATTTAGCCAAGGGCATATGAATGTGGAAGAAGAACCCCAAGGAGAAGATCAAGAAGATAATTTAACTAAAGGCATGGCTGATATAAGCCAAAACCCTGTTAAGCAAACGGGTTCAGATAAAGGAGCGGTTGTTCCATTAAGAAAGAGGAGGAAAACAACTGAGATTGAGAAGCTTCACAGGGAACGAATAAAGCTTCATAAACTAGTAGAATAGCTCAGGAAAACCATTAGGGTTCTGAAAATGAAACAGATGCCTAAGCGAGCCCCTCAGCGAAGAAGCATTGCCATCAAAAGAATTTCGAAAAAGAGAAAGGCGACTGCTAATAGGAACCCCCAAGTTACAGAAGAAACCATACCTGAGCCTAATTATGAGGATGCGGAGCAACATACGGCTATTCCAACACAAGTTGTTCCAGAGGAACTTGTTCTAAGTGAAAATATGCAATCTAGCAGTCAGCACACTTTTAGTGATCCAACACTGGTTAGACTCCAAGAAGAATTGACACAGGCCCAAATAGAAAGGCAGAGATTGGAGGAAGATACTGTCCCAAGAAAGAAATATCAGGAATTGCAGCAACAAATGAGAATTATTCATGAAGCAGAAGTTGAAGCTCATGAAAAATGCCGGAAAGCAGAGGTAAAGGCTGACAAGGTAATGAACCAACTAAAACTAGCCTACAATCAAATGGCCACTCTCTTCTCCTTGTATACTGATCTCTTAGCCTGTAGATGCCCTGCCAAAAACTATGCTTTGTTTTTACTAGAAAGATATTTACAATTAAAGATCAAGGCAGTTAGGGCAGGGAAATCCATAGAGCTAAAAACCATAGATGACTTGGTATCATGCTACAAACTTTATGGGATCAAAGTACAATGCCTTTTGTGTGAATTTTACTTGCATAATCTAATACTTGAAAATGACTGTGAATCAAACCCTAGCCCTTTTATTGGAGATGTTTAGTTTCAGGAATTCATTTCCTTTGCTGTAAATCAATTAAAATGGCTTAAAGCTTATAACACCTTTCAAAGGCAGGAAAATGAATTAGATCTATGGGTCAAAAGTGAACCTCAGTACCCACTTCAATTTTGGGCTAGACAGAAAATTTTGATGACAAAGGAAGGCATTACCCAAATCCTGGGGCCTGTCCACAAATCAATTATTTTGAATGGAACAGACTATTTCTCATCCATTAGAAACCAAGCTTATGTAGCAGCCAAGGTCCGGTGGAGAACCTCGAATCAGAATGTGCAAAATAGGGAACCATTTAATTATAGAAACTTTGGGCTAGCTGCAGACCGCTTGATTTCCTATAGCCATCTCGTTTTAAAAGAAGGACCATACTGGTTAGGATGTAGGTTCCGCAACCCTATTGCATGGTACCCTGCTTCAGACTACAAAGCTATTTATGAACTTCCTGAAGGACAGACAGAACATGTTTTTGAGGAATTAGCTGCACTACATGGTTTTAGGCCTGTCGATAACAAACCTTGTCCATCTTATTCTTTGACTGCTCTCCATGTGAACTATAGTTTTCATGAGGGCATGAAAAATATTAAGTAGGGGGGTATGTTGGGCAGTGAAAGAGGTATGAAATTACTATGTATTTTCTCATTCTTTTACCATAGACATACTCCTTTTTGCCTTGGAAAGGTAATTTATCATAAGAATCACAATAGAATTGGAAGGGTTTATGTTTAGTACAAAAATATGACTAAAGGTTACTTTTTGATTGAAAAAACAGGAATTTGACGAGGTGAATAGCTGTACCAAAGGCGGGGTTGAAAATAATGTAACTGCTGCTCCATCAGCGTTGAACCATATCTAGCCAAAGGCAAGGATATCTGAACGAATAAAGGCAGGGGACAGCTCGGCCTCGGTCAGAGTAAACAGGATGATGACTAAACAAAGAGAAGCGAATCCCTCAGGATCCTTCGATCCTGAGGGATCGCTGTTCAAACTCATCTTATTCCTTGATTTGTTCATCAAGATTTGATATATAAAGCAATGTCCTTTAGTGACAAAGGTACGGTGTTGTTAAAGTCAGTGAGTTAGTTGAAAGGCTTTACATTTAAACATTTCCTCTGTAATATAATGCTTTATTGACTCTCGGCTTTGAGAGAACCTTCTCTGTAATGCTTTATGTTGTTTTAATATAAGACAAACGTTTCATCCATCTTCTAAAGTTTTGAATTAGCCCAGCAGTATTTCACTGGCGCTAAGGGCCCGGCTCTAGTGGAATCACTTCGTTGTTTGTATTTTTAATCCTTGCTTATTGTCGTGTGAAGTGTGTTTAATGTTTGTTTCAATTACAGAAATGGTTTATTGTTGTTAGATCAAATATAGATTCATTACTATCTCATCCTTCACAAGAAGCACGTTCGTTGTTCGGTTATCTTGTTATTATCATAAAGCTTCATTGTTCTGTATCTGATTTGAGTTGTTGTTCCATTAGTTTATAATTTGTCATAATTGATTGTTGCGTGGTAAGTGGCTATCGACAGGATTGAAGCATGGAAATCTAGTTTCTTGATTACATTAGAATTGTAATTGTTGTTCCCTTTCTGTTCATTGTTTATTCATAGTCTTCTATTAGCAAATAGATGAGTTATAGTTACATGTTGTTGTTCCTTTCCAGATTTCGTTTCTTTTAAGTTACTTTCATTGAATTTTCTTTCGTTTCAATTGCTTTAAGATCTCCAACTGTATAGGATAGAGGTTATTGCTTCCAAATCCCCAGATTGGTTATATTGCATCGATTTCTAAGGGAAAGAGTTACTGCTACTGCATCCCTGATCGATGTTTTGCAAGATTGATGTAGTTTAATCTTTCCATTCATGTCACTGTAATTAGGTTTCTTTACACGTGCTTTGTTACTTTTTCATTTAATATTTTGTATTACATCTTCATAGCATTGCTCTTAGATAATTGCAGCCTCATATAGAGTACACTCTTGAAATAAAAATTTGCTCCCGGATTGATGATTAATGTAGGCTAATTAGGTGTTCAAAAGATACCTTTTTATGACTCAACAGTAAGCACAGTAAGTTTGATAATCTATGGAAAGTTCCATACAAGATTACAACATTCAGAGGAAATAAGGTAGTCTTGTTAGAATATCTTGATGGGCAGGGAATTATGGGAGGACCGGTGAATGGTAGGTTCCTCAAAAAATACCTTACCTAAGTTTGAAGAAAAATGTTCACTTTCAATGTAAATATCCCTTTTATTTGTTTTCAATAATAATAAGTTATTATAGAAGTTTGAAGCAGAAGGATAAGGCCATGAGAATTCTATGGTCAACTGATTTTTTCTTTCAAAATTCCAAAAATTCTAGTCATTTTTTTTAGTCATCTTTTCAGTTTGTCGAAGTTATTTCAGTTTCTAGTTTTGACTCCATTGCCCAATGGATGAGGCTACCTGATCTACAATGTTATTGACACCTCCTGAAGGGGCTTCCATTCCCAGCTAGAACCAATTTCGCCACCATAAATGTCCAAATTATGTCATAAAGAAGGTGAAAAAAGAGTCATTTCCATCATACAAGTTATCTTCAAAAGGGATTTAGTTTAGGTCAGAAAAATAAAGTGAGACAAATTTGTCTTATTTCAAAGTTTGTTATATTTTAAAATTGTTCAAAAAGGCAAATTTTTTCTCAAAAAATCACGTTTTGATTAAAGGACAAAAAAGGGTGTTTTATAATGTTATAAAGGGAAAAAGTGATTTCTTTCACTAAATTTATCCTCTCTTGATCGATAGAGCTCCTCTATCACCTTCAGAAAAGGTGGAAGAAAACCAGAGAAAAATATAAACAAACCCATTCTGCTACACTTTTGGAGGCAACGTGATGCTTCTGGGAAGCAGAGTGATGTTTCTAGGAGGTGGCGCTACGCATATACCACAACACTACATTTCTGCTAAAAGTGCTACTTTTTTGGGTTTCAGCCTCCAAGTCTGTTTTTCAATGTTAAAAGAAAGTGTCAAAAACTTTAGTGGCCTCCAAAATCAGTAAGTGGACACTTCAAATGCCTTTTTCAGGCCAATTCATCAGTGTACGAGTGATTTCTATCCTTGGGGTTTTTGCTCCAAAACATTTTAGGGTTTCCCTTTCTTGATTGGTTTTAGCCATTAAGGACCCTTTTCCCACCATCTAAAATCTTCACTTATCCTCTACATGCCCTACCATAAACAACCCCTAATACTCACAATCCCCTTTACCATTTTTTTCCATAAAAACCCTAAATTCCCACTACATTTCCACTATAAAATCCCTGTGTTTTCCCATTTTGATCCATCTCCCCATACCTATTTCAAAAAATTTCACTTGTAGCATCAATCTAACACATCACCCTACCTCCTCAGTTTTTTGGGGGGAATATTCCTTAACTTCCTTATACTTCATCACAACTCCTAAAGCCACCCTATCCCGAGTCCCCTATTTTCCCAAATTCAATGTCCTTACCCACTCCATCTAAGCTAGGGTTTCATCATGTTGAAAAGTACTATGGAGAGTGAAAATAAGGTTAACAAGGGAGGCCACCATTCTAGGTTTGAGCCATCCACATTGCAATAAATCAATGCCTCCCCTTATGCCAAGAGATGTTTTAAAAACACTGGATGCTTGAGATGTTGTAAGAGAATCATGGAGGTAGGTTGTCATGCTCAATTTACTAGCCTTTTTTCCACTAACTTCAGCAGAAAAAATGCCATCATAGAAGGCATTGAATTCACTCTATTATAAGATGCCATCACTTTAGAAACAAGTATTCCAAATGAAGGAGAAGTCTCGTTCAAAGGCATGGAATTTGACCTTGAGAACTACCCAATGTTCCTAAAACCTCATTGCAGAGATGAACTTGAATATGTTTTCCCTTTCAGGAATTTGTTTGATAATTATGCCCCATTAATGAAAATAATCATGAAATATTTTACCTACGAAGGGATATTTTCAAGACTGTACCAATACCATGTCAGGTTACTAATGCACTTCACAGCCACCAAATCACTCAATTTTTCCAACTATTTTTTCAGTAGTTTGGTATAGATGGCGGAAAATGTATAGAGAAAACGTAAAAATCATCATCCTAGTCTATTCCACCATGGTTTGGTTAAGTTGGTTCTTTTTCACCAACTCTTAGCAAAAAATATGACCTGGGAAGCTTTCATGGAGAAAGTAGCATCAAATCCTACTACTAGTCCACCTATTATTCATGGCACAACAAAAACACATCCGAAGGAGGTTGGCTCTTCAAGTAGGCATGCAGAGATTTCAAAAGAACCTAGGGTTGAGATCACTCAAACCTATGAGAAGGGTAAGAGGATGGTTTTTTCTCCTGAGACCATCAAAGGTGTACTGGCACCTGAAGCTACACTTGAGCAAAGATAAGCATCAAATCAACCACCTAGTCATGATAATGAGTCACCATTTTAGCACCATGAAGAAAAAGCACCCCTATAAGTTGACATGGAAGAGCATGTGAAGGATAATTCATCTGAGGAAATTATAAAGGAGAAATATGAATAGATAACAGAGTTGAGGAAATTTTTTTCAATGGAAAATTCTCATATCACATTCCTACAACAAGAGAATTTTCAGTTAAAAGTGAACTACTCCTCCAAGACAAGAAAAAGGTGCATATTGAGGAAGATAAAGGAAAAGGAAAAGAATTGGTAGATGATGATCAGCTGGAGGATACATAAGTTGAAACAGAAGTAAGGAGACCAAGGATAAGAGGTCTCAAGAGAGCACTTTAGAGAGAAAGAGAATAAAATCCTAAATCAGGTTGGAAAAATTTTGATGAGTTAATTATTTATGAAATAAATCAAGATAGAGAGTATTGGCTTGACAGAGTGAATGGAAAACTTGAGAAGCTTATGAATAAAGCCAAAAAGAAAAATGACCTATAGAGACATATGGAAAATCACTATTGTGCCAGAAACAAAATCTCAAAAATTAGCTTAAACAAATGAAGAATAATGTTAAGGAAGCTTAAATGAAGCTCAAAGAGAAGGATAACTTAGACCTCCTCGCTGAGGCATCCTTGTTTGTTTATCCTATCATCCACAGGTGTCACAAAACAAATTTTGACAAATTTTGAGCATTTTTGACATTTTTGGTGATTTTTGGAAAATTTATGATTCGGGTGTATATTGGTGGCCACCCACCTATTCCATTTGAACCCCCACAATCGGTTCTTTCAGCTTTTCAGTTTCAGCACAACTTACTATTTTTAGCAGTTTTTTGGGTCCTGAACTTCCAGAGCTGTTTTGAGGACCTAAATGACATTTTTTGGGAAAACTGAGAGCAACATGAGTCCACGCACAAATTTTTCTCACTCAAAAGTTATATTCCTCGAATAGATCTTTCTAACAAGGTATTGAGCGCGTCAAACGGAGATCATATGCCAAAGTAACGTCCCCAGGACGATTGATATACCAATTTACCCAAACGGGGCCCATAGTTTTGGCGCTTCATCTCCTAGGGTTAGGTTTTTATATGTTTAGGGTTCTCCATTATTTCTCAACAATAAATAGGCCTTTGAGCCTCATTGTAACATAGTTTAGAGGCCTGTAGCCGCCACATTTCTTCTCAAAGATAACCTACCAACGCCCTAGCTAGTTTATTTCCATTATGTCTGAAAGCATATTTTTGTTATTGTATATTAATGAAATGAAGTATTATTTCCACTGCATCTATGTGTTTATGTATATTTATGTATTTTATTGTGTTCCTACATCAATCCGAATCAGATGTATCAGAGTAGTCTGCTCTTTCTTTGTTTTTCTTTGCATGCCCCCAATGAGGTCAGGGTATAAGGAGTTAGGGCTCGATTTGGTTGAACCCTCACAAGATCAGCCTCGCAAACCTCGACGAACTCCCATGGTGGAAGAAAAGAAAGACGAGGGAGTAGGAGATCCTATCAAAATATTTATGGAGGAGGCCATCGAGAAACAAAGGAACGCGATGATGGATAACTTTGCTCAGATCCTTCAACGGTTGCCCACCTACAGTGCATTTGCATCCAACAACCACTCTGGAGGTGCCACTCCCTTCAATGTACAGGTAAACTTTGACATTCCTATATTTGAAGACCAGATAGATATAGATTCCGTAGATAGATGGTTGAATTTTCTAGAAGGGTATTTCTCGATCCATGATTTCTTCGACCGAGAAAAGATTATTTTTTCACTCCTCAAAGCCACCCCATGTCAAAGACTGGTGGGAAAATTTCTGTGAGAAAAAGGATGGGAGGGAACCCTCTTTGTTCTTAGCCGCACCCACTTGGAATTCATTCTGAGACGACATCAAGGAACAACATTACCCTGTGGGGAGATATGAGGACAAGTACATCCAATGGACCATGCTACAGAAGCAAAGGGGTGAAGATGTGCACAAACTGATGAATTTTTTCCATACCCTACACACAAAGTTGGGTATTAAAGATTCAGAGAGACATTTGGTGCTCAAGTATCGTAGCTATCTACATAGACACATTCAAGAGGAAACAGAATTCCTCGATATCACCTCACTTGACACAACATATCACTATGTTGCCAAGATTGAGCATAAATTTAAGCAGAAGAAGTGAGACTTTGGATCCGCGAATCTGAATCCAGGGCAAGGCGCCCTCGAACCACAGAATAGGGGGTAGATCCAAAGCGAGACAACTCAAACCACCACCACAAATCCAAATATTGACACGAGGAAGTGGTGTAAATTTCATAACAACCCCACTCACAACATAAATGAGTATCGGGCCAAACAGTCATTGGTGGCTGAATTGAAGGCACTTGAATCAGATGCATGTTTTGATCCTAAGCCAAAACTAGACAAGGGATATGAAAGAGGGAAGTATATCATTGATGCAGACCCTAATTCCATTTTTTCCACCAACAAGCTCCAGAAGGAGGATCTCGAGGATCCAGAGGACAGGGGGTGCCTCTTCCATTCGCAGATGTGGGTGAAGGGTTCTCCACTGCAATTTCTTGTTGATAGTGGAAACCAAAAGAACCTCATTTTAGTAGAGGTCATGAAGCAGATCGACCTACTGACCATAGCACACCTGCAGTCGTATACCATCGCATGGTTGCACCCAGGGAGAGATCTTCACGTCTGCCACCTGTGTTGCCTTCCGTACAACATCAAGCCATTCATAGATGAGGTATTGTGTGATGTTTCTCCCCTTGATGTAGCTTATGTATTATTGGGCCAACCATACTTATGGAGGCGACTTTCTGTGTATGATTCTAGGCCTCTTTCTATTGTTATTACTTTGGGAAATAAATTGTACAGGATATAGGAGGTAGTACCGCCTCCTGCCATATCCTTGACTATTGAAAAACAATGCATTAAGATTGTTTCCCAAACCAGGAAATTTATTTTCCTTAAAAATTTCTCATAGGGAAAGAATAATATTGTTTCCACAACCTTGAAACATGGCTCCCCTGCACGATTGCAGCAGATGGTAAAAGTCATGGAGGAATACAAGGACAATTTCTCCTCACCCACAAAGGTTCCTCTACACTGTCAAGACAAGAAATCCATTGATATAACCCTCGACGCACCACTGCATGATGTTTCCATACCTCATGCGACCACATAGAAAGAATCCAAACATGTACTATTTGAGGCAACTAAATTTATTGAATGCATTGAGCACATTCACCAATAGGTCCACGACATCCTGTACAAATCTAACACAAATTTCAACAGTATTTTCCTCTCATGGAGGAACTTAACGCAATGGGTACCATTGCTTCCTAAGGATGGAGGAATGATCCAGGTGGATATTGGTGGCCACCCACCAATTCCATTTGAACCCCCACCATCGGTTCTTTTATTTTTTCAGTTTCAGCATAACTCACTGTTTTTAGCAGTTTTTCGGGTCCTGAACTTCTAGAGTCATTTTGAGGCCCTAAACGACATTTTTTGGGAAATTTGGGAGCAACATGGGTCCAAGGATCAATTTTTCTCACATATAATTTATATTCCTTGGATATATATTTCTAATGAGGTATTGAGCGCGTCAAACGAAGATCATATGCCAAAGTTATGTCCCCGGGATGATTGATGTACCAATTTACCCAAACGGGGCCCATAGTTTTGGCGCTTCGTCTCCTAGGGTTAGGTTTTTGGATGTTTAGGGTTTTCCATTGTTTATAAAAAATAAATAAGCCTTTGAGCCTCATTGTAACATAGTTCAGAGGCCTGTATCCACCACATCTCTTCTCAGAGATAAGCTACCAACGCCCTAGCTAGTTTGTTTCCATTATGTCTATAAGCATATTTATGTTATTTGATATTAATGAAATGAAGCATTATTTCTGCTACATCTCTGTGTTTATTTCTATTTTTTTATTTTATTGCTTTCATGCATAAATCCAAATCAATTTATAAAAATTGGTCTCCACAGAAGCATCGCACAGCGGTGCGACGCTTTCTCTTAAGGCACTCAAATGAAGATTGGCTTACATGATTGGATGTCATTTCACCTGCACATTTTAGATCAAGTATTGGTTTTTCATGAAACCCCTTGGTTGTGGAGAAAAATCCAAAATATTTCCTCTTCTCCATGCTTTTTCCAATGTTTTTGACTAGGTGTGGTGCTTCTGGAGTGAGGTTGGGAAAATCAAGTTTTGGAGGTCTTCCTCTGGGTGTTTTCTCAAATTTCAAGGTGTGTTGGAAAGTAGACACATAGGGCTACTCAGCCCAACATTCAGACTTGTAATTGGATTCTTTTAAATGGTTCAAAATCACCTTTTAACTGGCGTGATTCTTTTTTTATATAGGCGCGACGCTTCTGCCAGATAGGCACGACACTTCTGCTAGAGGCACTACGTTTTTGCTTTGGATTCCCTTCAGACAGCTATCATGCTAGGAAAGCTTCAGAATTAAATGCTAATCTATTCCATGAGATGTCATTTGAGAAGTTGAGTTTTTTTTTTCCTCTTATGATGAGGAAACATGTAATTTAATGAAGAAGACATACACTCCTAGTCTTTAGCTACATTTTAGGGGATAGTTTCTAACTTACCTAGATTCTAGGAAGTGACTCATATGATGTAATTGTGATGCTTTTTGGATAGGATTTCGACCCTATGAGGTATCATGAACTCTATTTTCTATAAGTAGTCCACCTCAAGTCATTTTAGAGGTTTGATAGTTGTTATTTGCAGTGGATCTATTGTACAAGCTTTTGTTAATGAAATCAAAGACAATGTTGCGTACAGAGTGTTGAGACTCCAGTGGTATGCCTTTGAGAATTTGTTTTTCTTTGTAAACTTATCATGTTGAATGATATGTCATCCATTTTTCACATATATGCTTATTTATGTTAATTCTGATTAGGTTATACAAAAAAATCATGCTTTCCATGCTCTGTTTTTATATGATTTACATGAAAATGTCCCTGTTCTTCTAATGAATGAATTCATTTTAATGCTCAATTTGAATTTCCTTTTGTTCACCCTCTAAAAAATGACAAATAAAGCATGATTCTAAGCTTACCTAACTGGCATCACCCTTACCTCTACAACCTAGCCTTTTAAATATGACCTAAACCCTAGACCTATTTCCTTAATTGTCATTCCTATCCAACAAAACTTCAAACAAACAAAAAACCTAATATACTGAGCATTATAACTAGCCTAAAATCATTATATCTAGTCATCTCCTTGGCTGCAAAGTGAAATTTAGAGAACCCTCTCTGGTTGTGGTAGGGCTAGCTACCTCACCTCAAGGTTGGTTTGTGATAATCTTCCTTCGTCTCCATTCCCAGCCTTGGGAAGTGGGGGGAAGTGATAACTTGCCCCAAGAAATTTGTTAATGTTTCTAGCAGCCTCCACCACCATTATTAAATATTATTATACAAAATCATAACATCCTAATAATAATCACCGATGTGATTAGTCCCTAGAATTTTAACCCTTTGGAAGCTATGTAAAATGTAATTCCTCTTTCTCCACTTCTTTCATTAGTTCCATATTGTCCTCAAGATTAAGGGAGCTGGGAAAAAAGTTGGAAATCATGAGTAATTCAACAATTGTAGCCCAACATTCATCTCTAAATAGGTTTGAGAAATAATTAAATCCATCTAGAATATCCTTAAAAAAAAATTCCCATCTATTGTTCCATTCATCCATTTTTCAAACATAGTTAATGGTTTTCTTACTATTAGCAAATATATGAAGGACCTTGGTATTTCATCACTTTCTTTTAGCCATATGGCCCATTATTTCTATTTCTCCAACCAGATGTTCCTATTTTTTTCTCCTAGGAACTTGAGCTCCACCTTTCTAGCCTCATTCAAATAGCCAAATCCTTCACAATTTAAAGTATCTCCAAACCTTCTTCTATTCTTTTAGAAGCTTATCATATTATTGCTTTTTATCCTTTACCCATTGGGCCTCTATATTATCTTCTTCTTTTAAATTTTGTTGAAATTGAATAGGTTCATATCCTCTTAAGGTTTCATCTTAGGGTTTCCAAAAAGCTTTAATATTCTTTATAAACTCCTCCATATTTCACCATTTTGGATTTAGTTTGAAAGGGTTAGTTTATTTTTCCTAAGTAATAGCCACTTCTCATACAATTAGATTATGGTCAGACTTTCCCCCATAAGGTGGACCACTATTTTACCTAAATGACTTCATTTATACAACCTCCACAGATTAAGAATCGATCAAGCCTCTTAGAAATTCTATCATCCCCTATTCTCTTATTCCTCCAAGTGGGAGTCAAATTTTCCAGTTCAATGTCCAACAAGCTCACTTCTTCCATTTTCATATGAAATAACCTAAAATACAATATATTTGTGCAAAAAACCCCCATAATTCTGAGGCATCTAGCATAAAATTAAGGTCTCCCCTTATCATCGCCAAACCACTCAAAATAAATTACTATTTCAATAACTTATGCCTGTATACCACTCCATTCAATTAGGGACCATACAAAGTAAAAAAAAAAAGATATATTTCTCCATATCGAAAGAGAAAAGTGATACCTATAGACATGTAGGGAAACCTAGGAGTTAGTAAGGCTATAAGATAAGCTCTTCCAACCAATTATGCTCCCACTAAATGTCCCGACAACATCAATAAAAATTAATTCTGACCCATTTTATTTTATTTTGGGAGTTACTATTGTATTTTCTCCCCATCATTCACAATTTCCCAAAGTAGGATATTAATGGTTTTCAAGGCTTCTATAAGCAACTTGATGGCCAATTTATTTGAGAGATTGGTTATCCTTAATAGCTTAGGGTTAGGAATATTAGTTTAGACCCTCAAAAGGGGCATTTTCTTTAAGATCCCCTACCAATTATAATTGTCTTCCACATCTAATATCTAAGGATGCTTGTTTATGTATCATGGGCATGTATGACATCCTCCCTCTCTATTTTGGTTTTTAGTCTTTCTTAACAAGAAACTGTGGCTTCATTGCCACCTTCTTAGGGAATTTGAATGTGCCTTTAATCCTATTTATAAGGTTATATTTAGAGGATCCATGGGGAGTGGAATCTCATGAAGTCACTCTATACTTTATTCCCATCCTTGGGGATGTAGATGTCCTACCTAGGCATTATTCTCTATTAAAGGTATTTAATTAATTGTTATAAGAATGAGGGTCTAGGTGACTATATATATATATATATATATATATATATAGAGAGAGAGAGAGAGAGAGAGAGAGAGAGAATGGTAACCGGTGAATCAATTACATCAGAGGGCTATTCTGGTAAAGACCCAAGATTGAATCACAATGAATACTAATATTCACCTATATATCAAGATATCCAAATTTTGTTGCCCCTTTGTGCTTCTAGGAATTAAGCATCACAATTTTCAACATGTTAAATTTTTTTCCATACTGGCTAACATGTCTCCGGAGAATAGAACCCAGTGGAGGGGGAATTAAACCCACTAGCTACTACCCAAGTTATTGTCCTTTGGCCAAGGTGAACCAGGTGGATATTGGTGGCCACCTGCCTATTCCACTTGGGGCCCCACCATTGTCTCTTTCATTTTTTTAGTTTTGGCACAACTTACTATTTTTAGCAATTTTTTGGGTCCTGAACTTCCGGAGCTGTTTTGAGGCCCTAAACAACGTTTTTGGGCATCGTTTGTCCTGCGAATATGATTCTGTTTAAAAATTTATATTCATGGAAACAGTTGTATTCCTCAGATAGATATTTCTAACGATGTATCATACACTTCAAATGGAGATCGTATGCCGAAGTTATGTCCCAGGAAGTTGAAACACCAATTTACCCAAACGGGGCCCATAGTTTTAGCGCTTCATCTCCTAGGGTTAGGTTTTTGGATGTTTAGAGTTATCCATTGTTTCTCAATAATAAATAGGCCCTCGAGCCTCATTGTAACACAGCTCAGAGGTCTGTATCTACCACATATCTTCTCAGAGATTCTCTACCAGCACCCTAGCTATTTTATTTCCATTATGTCTGTAAGAAAATTTCAGTTCTTTGATATTAATGAGATGAAGTGTTATTTCCGTTGCATCTTTGTATTTATGGTTATATGTGTATTCTTTTGCATTCCTGCATAAATCCAGAGCAGTGGTATCAGAGCAATATGATTTTTTGCGATCCTTCTTTGCATGTCCCCAACAAGGTCAGGGTTTAAGGAGTTAGGGCTCGATCTGGTGGAACCTTTGCAATATTAGCCTCGCAAACCCTGACGGATGCCCATGGGGGATGAAAAGAAAGATGAGGGAGTAGGAGATCCTATCAAAATATTGCTCGAGGAGGCCCTCGAAAAACAAAGGAACACAATGATGGATAACTTTGCCTAGATCCTTCAACGACTGCCCACCAACGACGCATCTGCATCCAACAGCCACTCTGGAGGCGCAACTCCCTTTAAGGTATAAGTAAACTTTGACATTCCCATATTTGAGGGTCAAATAGATGCAGATGTCATAGATAGATGGTTGAATCTATTAGAAGGATATTTCTCGGTTCATGACTTTTCTGACCAGGAGAAGATTATTTTCGCACTCCTCAAAGCTACCCCCCATGTCAAGGACTAGTGGGAAACCTACTGTGAGAAAAGGAACGAGACAAAACCCTCTCTATTCTCAACCGTACCCACTTGGAATTCTTTCCGAGATGCCATCAAGGAACAATACTATCCCGTGGGGAGCAATGAGGACAAGTACATATAATGGACCATGCTACGACAACAAAGGGATCAAGATGTGCATAAGCTGATGAATCTGTTCCATACCCTGCGCAAAAAGTTGGGTATTAAAGATTAAGAGAAACATTTGGTGCTAAAGTATCGCAGTTGTCTACACAGATGCATTCAGGAGGAAATGGAGTTCCTCGACATATCCTCACTTGGTACGACATATCGGTATGCTGCCAAGATTGAGCAGAAATTCAAACAGAAGAAGCGAGACTTTGGATCTGTGAATCAAAAGCAAGGGAAAGGTGCCCCCAAACTACAAACCAAAGGACAAAGCCAAGGCATGGTGGCCCAAGACAACCTGCCAAAGCCACAAGCAAAGAACAACACCGCGAAGCCAAAGAAGGACATGGGAAAGTGGTGTGAGTTCCATAAGAGCTCCGCTCACAACACAAATGAGTGTCGGGCCAAGCAATTTCTGGTGGTCGAGATGAGGGCTTCCGAATAAGATGCATACTCCGACTCTGAATTAGAACCTAACAAGGAGAATGACAAAGGGAAGCAGATTATTGATGCAGAGCCCAATGCCACTGTTGCCACTACGAAGATATAGAAGGAGGAACCAGAAGATCTAGAGGCGACATAGCATCTCTTCCACTCCCAGATGTCGATAAAGGGTTCCCCACTACAGTTCATTGTCGACAATGGAGCCAAAAGAACCTCATTTCAGCAAATGTCGTGAAGTGGTTGGGCTTGTCGACCATAACACACCCACAACCATACACCAACGGGTGGCTTCACCAAGGACAGGATCTCCGCGTCAACCACCAGTGCCACCTTCCCTATAACATCAAGCCCTTCACGGATGAGGTATTGTGTGACATTGCTCCTATTGATGTTTCTGATGTATTGTTAGGCCAACCATACTTGTGGAAGGGACATGCTGTGTATGAGTCCCAACCTTGCGCTGTTATTGTTACTTTGGGAAATAAGTTGTACGGGATACCAGAGGTACCACCGCCTCCCACTATATCTTTGGTTATTGCAAAAAAATGCAGTAAGCTCATTTCCCAAACTAGGAAATTTGTTTTCCTGATGATCCGCTCCCAGGGAAAGAAGAAGATTGTGGCCACGACCTACAGACATGGCTCCTCTACACGACAAAAAAAAAATGGACAAGGTTGTGGAGGAGTGCAGGGACATCTTCACCTCACTCACAGGGGTGCCTCTACACTGTCGAATTCGAGAACCCCATTGACACGACCCCGGAGTGCGTCGCTGCAATGGACCAATATGTAGGCGCTGTATTGCGGAGAGAATGATGAAATCAAGAGGTGAATTCGGGGCGCTACGGAAAAGGTCACCGCGCCCCGAGTTAAACGCGCGCGGGAGCAGTCATGTTGATCTGAAGAAGGATGGGACGTGGAGACTCTGTATTGACTATCGGGCGCTGAACAAGATCACTGTCCGGAATAGGTACCCAATCCCACGGATTGATGACCTTCTGGACCAACTCAAAGGTGCAAAATATTTCAGCAAGATAGACCTGAAGTCTGGGTATCACCAGGTACCAATTGAACCCTCCGATGTGTGGAAGACTGCCTTCAAAGCCAAGGAAGGCCTTTTCGAATGGCTGGTCATGCCTTTCGGGTTGACGAATGCTCCCGCCACCTTCATGAGGATGATGGATGACATCTTGCGGCCATTCACCAACTCGTTTGTAGTGGTGTACTTGGATGATATTCTGATCTTCAGCCAGACTTGGGAAGAGCACCTTCACCACATCCGACAAGTCCTCCAAACACTGTGGCAACACAAGTTGTGTGCCAATTTGGAGAAGTGCACTTTTGGCATGACCCGGGTTCAATATCTGGGATACATTATTGATGAAAGGGGGGTGCATGTGGATCCAACCAAGATCCAAGTCATTCGGGATTGGCCAGCCCCAACCACCCTAACAGAGCTTCGCAGCTTTCTGGGTCTTGCTAATTTCTACCGCAAGTTCGTGTTGGGATTCTCTCATATCACTTGGCCCTTGAGTCAAGTCACCAAGGGAGGAGCAAAAGCCAAATTCTGTTAGTCGGAATCTCAACAGAAGGTGTTCATAGAATTGAAACATCGCCTTTGTTCTACCCCAGTGCTCACATTACCAGACTTGTAACAACCATTTGAGATCGAGACAGATGCCTCTAACTATGCTATTGGGGCAGTTCTTACTCAACGGGGGCATCCAGTGGCATATCACAGTGAGACATTGTCTGACACAGTTCGAAAGTATCCCACTTATGACAAAGAAATGTATTCCATTGTGCAGGCTTGTCGACAATGGAAGCATTACATTTTGGGGAAGGAGACAATCACCCACACAGGACCCATGAGCCCACTGCGGTTCATGTAGACACAGGAAGTTGCCAAGGTATTCAACATCAAAAGTGGTCCCATATTTGCAACAATTTAATTTGAACATCAAGTACAAGAAGGGTAGTACCAATAATATTTGTTGCCTCGGCGGAAGCCACCGTGCGTGGTGCTAACCACGATTCTCAGCTCTTGGCAGAACGAGACTACAATTCCAGCACTTCTCTCTGAAAATCTAGAGTCCAGCCACACATACAGAACACTCTTGGGGGGTATGCAAGTTCCAAATCTTCACCTCCAAGATGCATTGTTATGTTACATGGGACACCTTTGTCTTCCTTCAAGCGAGCGTGCCAAGATGATATGGGAAGCACACTATATTCGAGTTTCTGGGCATTTCGGGCTTGAGAAAACAGTGGGAGTATTGCAAAAGTATTTCTATTGGCTGAACCTTTGACAAGATGTCGGGAAGTACATCAGATCCTACACTTCTTGCGTCATTTCCAAACTGACCATCGAGAAGCAAGGGCTCTATACTCCGCTACCTACTACTACTCGACCTTTGGAATCTATATCCATGGATTACATGTTAGGCATTCCTTCTACTAAGCATGGAAACGACTGTGTTTTCGTAGTCGTCGACAGATTCTCGAAGATGGCCATTATGGTGGCCTGCAAGAATAATATCACAGCAGAAGCCACTGCTAAAATATTCTTTGAACGAGTATGGGTTCACTTTGGGATCCCACAGTCTATCATATCAGATCTCGATAACAGGTTCCTCAGCACAATTTTGTCCAGCCTCTGGTCAATGTTGGACACCAAGCTCACCAATTCCACAGCTTTCCATCCCCAAACTGATGGCCAAAAAGAGGTCATCAACAGGATGAATGTACACATTCTGCGCATGTACAATTAAAAGAATCCACACACATGGGATGAGAGCCTCCCCTATGTACAACACAGTTATAACTGGGCTCTCCACAGCTCAAACGGCCACAACCCCTTTCAGGTGGGCTTGGGATTCCAGCCACTATGTCCCATTGATGTAGACATGCAATTTACAGCTACTCCGATAGATTCAGCTCATGTCCAGTCTGAAGCTGAAAAAGCGAACAATTTCGTCAAGCGCATTCAGCACATCTGTCAATAGGTTCATGAAATATTGGATAGAGCCAATGCTAAGTACAGGCAACGACATGATCAACATCGGGTGCCACACAACTTCTAGGTGGGCGACAAAGTGTGGCTACATTTGCAGAAGGAGCGCCTCACTATACCCCACCGCAAGCTTCGCCCACTCTGATACGGGTCGTACACCATCACTAAGGTTGTAGGGAACAATGCCTTCAAGCTCATTATTCCACCATTCCTTGGTCTCCACCCAGTATTCAATGTAGACCTCCTTCATCCCTACTTCCCACCTCTACTAGACACCTCTGACATTGCAGAAGAACTCACACCAAAATTGTTAAACCCAGACTACATGGAACAGGCCACCACAGATTGTATCGTGGACATGCAAATCAAGAACACTCACCAACGGAATATCCAACTGTATCAGGCTGTCAAAGCGGGCCAACTCCTACACCAAAGCAAGTGATTCACCAGGGACCAAGTTCAGCAGAATTTTCCTCATCTCATGGAGGAACTCAACACAATGGGGACCATTACTTCCTAAGGGGGTAGGAATGATCCAGGTGGATATTGGTAGCCACCCACCTATTCCACTTGGAGCCCCACCATTGTCTCTTTCAGTTTTTCAGTTTCGGCACAACTCACTATTTTTAGCAATTTTTCGGGTGCTGAACTTCCAGAGCCGTTTTCAGGCCCTACACGATGTTTTTTGGGCATCGTTTGTTTGGATAATATGATTCGTTCTGGAATTGATATTCTCGAAAATAGTTGTAGTCATCGGATAGATCTTTCTAACAATGTATCATACACGTCAAATGGAGATCATATCCGAAGTTACGTCCCTGGGAAGTTGAAACACCAATTTACCCAAATGAGGCCAATAGTTTTGGCGCTTCATCTCCTAGGGTTAGGTTTTTGGACGTTTAGAGTTCTCCATTGTTTCTCAATAATAAATAGGCCCTTGAGCCTCATTGTAACACAGTTCAGAGGTGATCTGAAAATGTGAGAACTTCTGAGTTCTATTACAGAGATTGACTGTAGGGGCATTTACTGGACATGTCACCTTTAAAGAAAGGATGAGATCCAGAGGCTACCTGGCCCTTTACAGACTCTGTTTATAGAAATAATAGAAGTAAACACTAATGATCTGAAAATGAAACTACTTTTTTGTTGTTCAAGGTATTCATTTTCCATAAACTTATGTGTGCAAACTGTTTTATATGTTTTGCAATTGGAACAAAGTGCTTTTGGTAAATTTCTGAGTCTTTTTGTGTGTAGGAGGCTTATTTATTTTTATTTTTTAGCATATTTAACTCTAGAAAAACACAAAAATATAAATCACATAATATAACACAACATATGATAAGTTAGTTCACCCCTCCTAGGCTACATCTGCTGGGTCCAAGGCCCTGAAATGGGCATGTCCTTACTCTTATTATGCTAAAAAACGGTTATACAGTGTGAATAAAGCCTAAACAGGAAAAAATAGCTATAGAAATGAGTTTAGAACACAGAAAATAGTAAGGAACGACTGTAGTTTCACCTCCAATGATTAACCATAGCCCAATACAGCTCCCACAATCCCTAAGCCTTGATGGCTCTTCAAGCTTCCTCGCTGATAAAGTACCTGAAGAAATGCTCTGTTGACCTTGCAACCTGCTCCATTGGCTCTGGAATGCTCAAATTACCCAAAATAAAAATAAAAAAAAATTGTCCAAAAAGGTTCAGCCTAACAAAATTTATGCTCAAAACAATATTTTTCCCAATCTGGCCTAAAAAACCTCCACTAATTGTGGAGAACCGGAGTTAACTAGAGTTAAAATTGGTGGAATGGAAAAAATCGACGGAACCACCCCCAAAATTTCGGCGGTCAGTACGCTGGAATTTAATTTTTGTAGGAGTGGTCACATGCCAACCGTAACCGTCGGAGTGTTTACCATTAACCATAAAACAATCGTATTTGTTGACCCGCACTCATGCACAACCGACCCATGGGTATGGCGGACCCGTGGGTATGGGGGACCTGCGGGTACGGCAGACCTATGGGTATGGCAGACCCGCGTGCACAACAGACCCACAGATAGACTCCGCTCAAGGCTCCGTTCACACGCGACCTCTGCACGCCCGGTTCACACCTGACACGTTCACACGCTAGACTCTCGGGTAGACTCCAACCGAGCCCTCGGGTAGCCTCCACCCACGGTTCTCACTTGACCCATGAACGTGCAGACCTGACCCACGGGTAGACACTGCCCGCGAGTGACTCGTGCCCACCCGGGTCGGGTCGGGTCGGCCCAAATGAAAAAAAAAATTTAAACTTCCAAATTTTCAAATTTTGAGCCTTGAGGCTTGGGGCCACGTGGTAGCCTCCGGGAAAGCCACGTGGCACCCACTGATTTGCCATCCAATTTTTTTTTATAAAAATAATAAAATTTTCCATTTTTCACAAAAATCTGAACATGCCATTTTTGCCTTCCCAAGTCTTGTTTAGAAGGTTATTGGACAAAATTAAAACTTGAATATCTTCCACATCCAACATCGGATTTGAGTGTCATTCATGGCGTTAGGATCGTAATGATGAACAATATCCGGTCAATCAATTTATTACCAGTTCTAAGCAGTTCCAAATTTGAGCATTTTTTTCCACTTAGGACATGCTCACCTGATCACACCTCCCCATTGGGAAGCTTTTAGACCCACAAAATCTCTTTGATTACAGAAAATGAAGATGAGGAGACTGATTCTCCACTCTTCCAACTTTGAACCATTGAAATCTTCCTGACTTCATCAAATTGAGCTTCTCATAAAAAGATAAATTGTTCCTTGAATTCACTGATCGACCGTTGCTAACATTGACTGAGTCATGACGCAAATTCTTGAAATTTGCAGAATAGTAACTATAATTTGTAGAAAGCATACTGTTTCTACAATGGTTAAACTTCAAAGAAGACTAAAAATAAGATTCACCTTGCCAACTGTTCACCTGGCAAATTTTTGTTGAATGAACCCTATACTTGTGTCGAATCCCGACCAAGTTTTCTCGCCATACCAATCTGCCATTTTGAATCCAGCAATGACCCATGCTGAACTGTGTGCCCTCTTTTCTTGCATGCCTTTCCATCTCATGAACTCTTGCACTGCTTTTCACCGACACTTCGTTCTCTACCCCGATCAACACCAAAGGTAACTTGTGCAATGTATTGTCATCTTCTTTCAAAGACGAACTGTTATCAGACTGAAACATACCATCATTTATATCAGCAATATCATTAAAAGGTAAATGTACAAAATCTTGTTGTTTAGACATTAACAAAGTCAGATTTTAATTTGCATTAACTAGCCTTTTCAATTTCCCTGCATGGACTAAAGAAGATTCTAGCTTCTTCTTATGTGCTCTCACAATGTACTCTTTTCCATCCTTGAACAAGTGATACTTATTCTCATGGCGATGGAATATTTCCTTTCTATCATATAAATATGGACTACCCAACACAACACCTATTATGGCAAGCGGTACTACATCCAGTTCAACCCAATCAACATACTGAGTTGTTATGGCGAAGTGCAAGATGCACTTTCTTGAGACTTGTAAGTTTGCATCCTTGCATATCCACCCAAGTGGATAAGGCTTTGGAGGTGGAATTGTCTCAATTTTCAGCTATTTGACCAATTCTTCTGAAATGATATTAGCTTGAGACCCACTATCAAAAAGTGTGTCTATATTTGTGTGGTTTGAGATTATCCTCACATGAAATAGCTCTATCCTCCTCTTTTCATTTTGAGTTTCTTTGTGACAGCTTAATATGCTAGAACTGGGATTTGTGTCTTGTACAACCTCTTTCCCCTTTATGTTCTTTAATACCATGGTGATACCTTTTGTCTCATCACCCGATTTAGACCCTAAGTCATGTTCAATAGTTACAACAGTTTTTCCCTTTTCTTTGGTTTTGTCTTTGTTTTTATATTTCTCTGGTTTCAGCTCAGGATGAAGCTTCCAACAATGATCTTCATCATGGTTTGTTTTTGAAAAGTTCTTGCAAAAGAATTTCCCTTTTTCCTTTTTAGATTTTGCAATCCTTTTTCTTCCTTTTCTTTTAAAATCACTACCCTCATTCAGTGCATCAAAAGTGTTTTTCCCTCTAGCCTTTAAATGCATATCTTGTACACAAACTTCTTCTATACTAGTAGGATTAAACATAAGGATATTATGTATAAGGTAATTATGCAAACCACCTATATACTTCAGCAAAGTATCTTGAATTTGTAAGTCTACTCCTAAAAACAGTGCTCTTCTCCTAAACTCTTGAGTGTATTCTTGAACACTTTGTCCTTTAAGCTATCTAAAGTTTTGCCAATTCATTATAGCCTTTTGTAGATGAGCAAGAGGGTAAAATTTCTTCTTGATTGCAGTAATAAATTTAGTCCATGAAAGTGTAAGCTTACCATGTTTCCTGATTTCCTCCTTGGTCTTGGCTTCCCACCATACCAAAGCTGCTCCATCCATCCTTAGCAAGGCTAGTTGTATTTTAGTGTCGTCATCATGCAGATTTTGAATCCTTAAATAGACTTCCAATTGTCTGGTCCAATTATCTAATTTCTCTGCATTCACTTCACCATTAAACATTGGAAATTCAAATTTGACATCAAGCTTTAAAAAAAGGATTTTTACCAGTGGTTTTCGACTTATGTGATTGATTTACCGAAGTCGAGGAAGAGGATGACGATGGAGATGGTGGATCACCATTTCCTCCACTCCCTTTCTTTGACTGATCATTACCCTTCTTTCCTCCTGAGGAATCCTCTCCTTCTTTATGGTTTTTAGACCCTTCTCTAGAAATCCTATCATTTCTTTCTTGATAGAGGATCCTTACCATTTTAGTCATATCCAAGAAAGCTTTCTGAAATACTCTTTCTTCTTCCTTGGGATCCATCTCTTCATGAGCTTCTCCTTCTCTTGAAGACATGATTGTAGCTGCTTCTAGGGCTCTTGGAGGTGGTTCTATGACCCTTCTCGGTTGTGTATTAGTTTTTACACTAACCAATTTTCCTTCACCTCTCTTGAGTTTTAACCTAGTAAGCATGAAAACTTGCAAACAAATGACTTAATCTTTGCACACAACAAATGCTGAGTAAAAACTATAGCTCAAAACCATAAGCTCTAATACCAATATGATCTTAAAATGTGAGAACTTCTGAGTTCTATTACAGAGATTGACCGTAGGGGCATTTACTGGATATGTCACCTTTAAAGAAAGGATGAGATCCAAAGGCTACCTGGCCCTTTACAGACTCTGTCTATAGAAATAATAGAAGTAAATACTAATGATCGGAAAATGAAACTACTTGTTTGCTGTTCAAGGTATTCATTTTCCATAAACTTATGTGTGCAAACTGTTTTATATGTTTTGCAATTGGAACAAAGTGATTTTGGTAAATTTCTGAGTCTTTTTGTGTGTAGGAGGCTTATTTATTTTTACTGTTTAGCATACTTAACTCTGGAAAAACATAGCAATATAAATCACATAATATAACACATCATATGATAAGGCAGTTCACCCCTCCTGGGCTACATCTACCGGGTCCAAGGCCCCCAAATGGGCATGCCCTTGCTCTTATTATGCTAAAAAATGGTTATACAATGTGAAGAAAGCCTAAACAGGAAAAAATAGCTGTAGAAATGAGTTCAGAACATAGAAAACAGTAAGGAATGACTATAGTTTCACCTCCAATGATTAACCATAGCCCAATACAACTCCCACAATCCCTAAGCCCTGATGGCTCTTCAAGCTTATTCACTGATAAAGTACCTGAAGAACTACTATGTTGACTTTTCAACCTGCTCCATTGGCTCTAAAATGCTCAAATTACCCAAAATCAAAAAAACATTTCGTCCAAAAAGGTTCAGCCTAGAAAAAGTTATGCTCAAAACAATATTTTTCCCAATCTGGCCTAAAAAACCTCCACCATCAGGGAGAAATCGTATTAAACGGTGGAATGGAAAAAATTTAACCGCTTCTCAAAATTTCGGCGGTCAGTACGCTGGAATTTAATTTTTGTAGGAGTGGTCACATGCCAACCGTAACCGTCGGAGTGTTTACCATTAACCATAAAACAATCGTATTTGTTGACCCGCACTCATGCACAACCGACCCATGGGTATGGCGGACCCGTGGGTATGGGGGACCTGCGGGTACGGCAGACCTATGGGTATGGCAGACCCGCGTGCACGTTCGACTCCGCGAGTACTCCGCCTGAGGCTCCGTTCACACGCAACCTCTGCATGTCTGGTTCACACCTGACATGTTCACACGCCAAACTTTCAGGTAGACTCTGCCCGAGCCCTCAGGTAGCCTCCGCCCATGGTTCTCACTTGACCCATGAACGTGCAGACCTAACCCGTGGGTAGACACCCCCCGCGGGTGACCTGTTCCCACCTGGGTCAGGTCGGGTCTTGTCGGCCCAAATGACAAAAAAATTTTAAACTTCAAATTTTCAAAGTTTGAATTTTGAGGCCTAGGGCCACGTAGAAGCCTCCGAGCAGGCCACATGGCACCCACTGATTGGCCATCCAATTTTTTTTTATAAAAATAATAAAATTTTCCATTTTTCACAAAAATTTGAACATGCCATTTTTGCCTTCCCAAGTGTTGTTTTGAAGGTTATTGGACAAAATTAAAACTTGAATATCTTCCACATCCGACATCGGATTTGAGTGTCATTTGCAGCGTTAGGATCGTAATGACGAACACTATCGGTTCGATCAATTTATTACCAGTTCTGAGCAGTTCCAAATTTGAGCATTTTTTCCACTTAGGACATGATCTCCTAATCAAGAGGTCTGTAGCCGCCACATCTCTTCTCAGAGATTCGCTACCAGCACCCTAGCTTGTTTATTTCCATTCTGTCTGTAAGTAAATTTCAGTTCTTTGATATTAATGAAATGAAGTGTTATTTCCGCTGCATCTTTGTATTTATGGTTATATCTGTATTATGTTGCGTTCCTGCATAAATCCAGATCACAAGGAGACAACATTTTTAATGCCAAAAAAGACAAGACAAAAATTCCTTGATTGACTCTAATACTTTAGATTCTACCTCTAACTCCCAAGTTCCAAAACCTAAAAATTTAAAGGATTTTATTTTATCTAGGGAAGATGACTATGGTAACTTATCCATGATCAACTTGTCTAAGCTCTAGTCCTTGTGATGATATGGGGTTGAAAACTATTTTTTTTTGCTCTAGTGGGATATTCAAAATATGATGATTAGTCATTTTATCACATGTATCCTTTGTCCTTATTGTTTTGTCAGGGGTTTCCATCAGTTCCACCTCCAATACTTTTGGCTACATTTTTTTGATCCCATGCTTTTCTCTAATATGGGAATGTATATCCCAATACTAAATTCCCATGGATATCGGATTTCCCACACCTTAAGAGTATGTCTTCATAGTCAAAAGTTACCTATTATAGGTCTATAACTCCCTTAATGTTCATTTCCTTTACCGATTATTTGCTTGTATCTGAGCCCATAAAATACTTTTCATACAAAGTACCCTATGTCCCTGAAAGAGAAATCAACTTCATAATGAGTTGAGAGCACTCTAAACACATATTTTGACCTTAATACTAATGTAATACTAGGTATTTGAACCCAAAATAGAAGAATATCCACATGAGAAATTCTAACATCGAGATTCACATACCATTTTTCATAAATAAATTTTGAGAACTCCGCTACCACTAAATATGTAAATTATTTTAAACCTATGCCACCACTCTGAAAAACCATACCAACCAACCCTTTTCAAGGGCCATATGAGAGGACAGCATCTAACCAAGGGTTCAAAATTTTTTCTTGTCCAATCCTTTAAGACAATTAATAGTAATTTTTTACCAAGAAAATAGCCTACAACTGCTTGTTCTTCCATTTCTAAGAGACCATTGAGCTTATATTTTATCCCTAAGTCAAGATTAACAACTTCTCCTCTTTTTGTATGTAGATCCACCTTATTTATTTCCTTTCCCTTCTAAAGAAGGTTTCCCTGGGTTCCCAACTGTTAGGTGTGGAGCCTGATTTTCATCCTAATTAAAACGTGTTTGTTTCAGCCGGATGTATACCCCAGGAAGACTATACACCCCTCCATGCAGGGGGGGGAGCCGGGGGGGGCAATCACCCCTGGCTGGGGTGTCCGAGGGCCAGCGGTTCCTCGGCCGGAGTTTCAGGGGCATTGCCCCCGACGCTAAAAACAAATGTCAAATTTACTTGTAAAATATTTTAATTTCGTAGTTAACCTGGGTCATTCATTAGGTGGATGATCTGACAATAGAAGTTATGTTTAATGTAGGTTTTTTTTCCCTAGAAGGAAACCCCTCGTTTTGTATGAGGTATTGTGACTGGGTATTGTATGTGTATTATGAGCGAGAAATAGAAAGGGGGACTGTGAGAGAGAGTAGAAGATATTACAACGGATTTGATTTAGGTTGTGTCTCTTCATCTTCTTGGATAATATAAAGGAAGGATTGGTTGTTCGGGGTGGACGTAGCCCAAATTGGGTGAAACATATATATCAGTGTCTCTCTTGTTTTATATGTTTTATGTGTTTGTGTTTCTGCATATTTTATGTGTTCCATTGCTTTGTCATATATAATTTTTCTAACAACTGGTGTCAGAGCCGAAGGTCTATTTGGCTAACAAACTCACAAGAAAGAAGGGTTCTTGGTTCAAGTGGGAGCAATGGCGGAACATGGTAGGTTTAGGGTCGAGAAATTTAATGGCCAAAACTACCCGTTGTGGAAGATGCAGATGGAAGATTATCTGTATCAGAAATACTTGTACCTATCATTGAGCGGAAAAACAAAGAAGTTGTCCAGCATGATAGATGCATAATGGGAGATTCTCGATAGAAAGACTCTTGGAACAATACGGTTGTGCCTCGCAATGGCAGTAGCCTTCAATAATTCGAAGGAAACAAAAACATAGGGTTTAATTAAGGCATTGGAGAAACTATATGAAAAACCCTCCGCCTCAAATAAGGTATTTCTTATGAAACATTTATTTAATATGAATATGTTGTATGGTGGATTTGTTGCTGACCATTTAAATGAATTTAATACGGTTACTAGTTAGTTAAGTTATGTAGGGGTAAAATTTGATGATGAAGTTATGGCTCTGTTATTTCTATGCTCATTGCCAGAAATTTGGAATGGTTTAGTTACGGCCATTAGTAAATTTGTCTCTTGATCTAGTACTTTAAAGTTTGATGATGTTGTCGGTGTTATCCTTAGCGAGGAAATGTGACACAAAATCTCCGACGAGACATTGGGTAATGCTTTGAGTGCAGAGACTAGGGGAAGAAAAATGGAAAGAGGAAAGAGCTCAGCATATCGCAATAAATCAAGGAAAGGCAGATCCAAGTCCAGATCGAGAACAGTGTGTTGGAAATGCGGAAATAAAGGACACCTGAAGAAATACTGTAAATCTCGGAAGGGAAAAGAAGGAGACTTACAACAAGAAAACAATCATGAAGCAAATGTGTCAGGTGATGTATTATAATATGCTTTGATTCTTTCTTTAGAAAATGTTACTGATTCCTCGGTGGTAGTTTCAGGGGCCTCATTCCATGTCACACATGATAAGAAATATTTTCATGGCTATGTTTAAGGAGAGTTTGGACATGTTCGCCTGGGTGATGATAAACCATGTAAAATCGTTGGAATGGGTAAAGTTCTTGTAAAGCAACATAATGGAAACCAATTTTTATTAAAGGAGGTAAGGCATGTTCCAGATCTGAAGAAAAATATGATTTCAATAATGCAGTTAGGCGATGAAGGTTGTGTAACAAATTTCAAAGATAAAACCTGTAAGGTCACTAAATGATCCCTGGTAATAGAAAAAGGAGAAAAGGTTGGTACATTGTATTTATGCAATGGTATTTCTAACTCTGTTAATGCTTTAACTTCCAAAGGAGCGGATGCAGCGTTATGGCATCATAGGCTTAGACACATGAGTGAGAAGGGGTTGAAGATTCTTCACTCAAGAAATTTGTTGCCGTGTTTGAAGAATATTGATTTGGATTTCTGTGAGAATTGTATTTACGGAAAATAGAAGAGAGTCAGATTTCTTAGAGTTGGGAAAGAAAATAAGAGAAAAAAATTAGATCTTGTGCATACAGATGTATGGGGACCTGCTCAAGTATCATCTCTCGGTGGATATCGTTATTATGTTACTTTTATTGATGATGCAACTAGAAAAAATTGGATTTATTGTATTCAAAATAAATCTGATGTATTTGATACTTTCAAGAAATGGAAAGATTTGGTTGAGATTGAGATAGGAAAGAAGTTGAAGTGTCTGAGATCAGAAAATGGAGGTGAATATTGTAGCAAAGAGTTTGATAGGTACTATTCAGAACATGGATTTTGCAAAGAGAAGACAGTTCCAAGAACACCACAAGAAAATGGTGTGTCAGAAAGGATGAATAGAACAATCATGGAGCATGCAAGGTGCATGAGATTGCATGCAGTATTGCCTTTAAAATTTTGCAATTTTGGGCAGATGTTGTAGATAATGTTGTTTATCTAATAAGGAGAGGGTCTTCAAGTTCCTTGAATGGTGGTATTCCAGAGGAGACATGGACAGGTAAAAAGGTAAACTATTCCTTTTTAAATCCTTTTGGTTGTGAGGCCTTTGTCCATTTAATAAAGAAAATAGAATAAATCTGGAGGCAAAATCAAATAAATGTACCTTTATTGGATATGGTGTTAATGATTTTTGTTATCACTTATATGATTATGAAAATCACAAAATCATTAGGAGCATAGATGTAATATTCAATGAAAAGGTCTTGTATAAGAATCAGGTGCAGGAAAAGAAACAGAAAAAATAAAACAAAGAATACACAATTCTTGATGAGAACACAGAAATAGTAAGGTGCCTGAAAATAATAATAATCAATAGCCACAACAACAACAACCACCACAACAACAACATGCACCTCAAACACCTTAAAGTGGTGTCAGAACATCTACCAAGATAAGTAGACCCCCTGAACGATACTCTCCTTCATTATATTATCTATTGTTTACTGATTCTAGAGAACCCGAATGTTATGAAGAAGTAATGCAGGTCGAAAACAAGAAGAAGTGGGAGCTAGCCGTGAAAGAAGAGATGGAATCCTTAATACATAACTAGACTTGGGACTTATTCAGGTTTCCTGCAGCTAAAACAACATTGCAGAATAAATGGTTTTAGAGTCTAAAGGAAGAAAATGGAGGAAAACAGAGGTACAAATATAAACTTGTGGTGAAGGGGTTTGCACAAAAGAAAGGTATTGACTTTGATGAAATATTTTCTCTTGTTTTTAAGATGACTTCAATCAGAACTATTTTAAGTCTTGTAGCAGCGGAAGATTTACATCTTGAATAGTTAGATGTAAAGACAACATTTCTCCATGGATATTTGGAGGAAGAGATATATATGTAGCAAACACAAGGATATGAGGTCAAAGGGAAGGAAAAATTAGTGTGTAGTTTAAAGAAGAGCTTGTATGGCTTAAAACAGGCTCCAAGGGAGTGGTATCTGAAATTTGATAGGTTTATGTCTGAACAAGGTTATATTAGATGTCACTCTGATCATTGTGTTTATTTGAAAAAGTAAAATGATGTCAACTATATTATATCGTTATTGTATGTAGATGACATGCTTGTTGTAGGGTCTAACATGCAGGAAATAAATGTACTCAAAAGAAAATTGGCAAATTCATTTGCAATGAAGGATTTGGGAGCTGCAAAACAAATCCTATGTATGAGAATAACTAGATACAGGAAAAATCACAAATTAATGTTGTCTTAGAATGAGTACATACAAAAGGTGATGGAAAGATTTAATACGTAGAATGAAAAACCAGTTAGTACACCTTTTTCTTACCGTTTCAAAATTAGTAAGGAGATGTGCCCCAAGACCCAAGAAGAAATGGATTATATGTCTAAAGTTCCATATGCATCAATAGTTGGAAGCTTAATGTATGCAATGGTCTGCACAAGGCCTCATATTGTACATGTAGTGGGAGTTGTAAGCAGGTACATGAACAATCCAAGAAAAGAACATTGGATGGCCATGAAATGGATTCTCAGGTATTTGAGAGGTACCACAAATCAAGCATTATGCTTTGGTGGTTCAAACATTACTCTACAGGGATATGTTGATGCAGATATGGCAGGTGATATAGATAATAGGAGGAGTACTACAGGGTATGTATTTACTGTAGGTGGAACAATTTCCTGTTGGGTTTCAAAAATGAAAAATGTTGTTGCATTTTCAACAACAGAAGCAAAGTATCTTGCTGCTACATAGGCTAGTAAAGAAATGATTTGGTTACAAAGGTTTATGGATGAATTCGGTAAGAAGCAGGAGATGGGAAGGTTATACAGTGACAACCAGATTTTCATTCATATTACAAAGAACTCAACATTTCATTCTAGGACTAAACACATACATATCAAGTACCATTTCATACAATCAGTGTTGGAAGATGGACAATTGAAGCCGGAAAGGATACACACTAGCTAGAATCCTACAAATATGTTAACAAAAGTTGTAGCCAGGGAGAAACTGAGATTCTACTCAATTTCAATTAGTCTTCAAGTATGATGATGAAGATAAGAAACAACTAGGTCCAAAGTGGAGTCCTTGTCCAACAAATGAAGTAGTGGTGGAGTTGCTACAATTAGTTTCCAAGGGGGAGATTGTTGGGTGTGGAGCTTGATTTTCATATTGATTCAGAGGTCTTTGTTTCAGCCAGATGTATACCCTAGGATGACTGTACACCCCTCCATGTGGGGGGGACTTGCCCCCCCCAGCTGGGGGGTCCAAGGGCCAGCGGTCCCCTGACAAGGGTTTTGAGGGCAGCGCCCCTGAAGCTAAAAACATATGTAAAATTGACTTGTAAAATATTGTAATTTCGTAGTCAATCTGGGTCGTCCATTAAGTGGATGATCTGATGGTAGAAGTTATGTTTAGTGTTGGGTTTTTTGCCCTAGAAGTAGTATTGCGGCTAGGTATTGTATGTGTATTATGAGTGAGAAATAGAAAGGGGGACTGTGAGAGAGAGTAGAGGATATTAAAACGGACCTCTTGTAGGTTGTGTCTCTTCATCTTGCTGGATAATATAAAGGAAGGAATAGCTGTTCGGGGTGGACGTAACCCAAATTGGGTGAACCACGTATATCTGTGTCTCTCTTGTTTTATATGTTTTCTATGTTTGTGTTTCCACATATTTTATGTGTTCCATTGCTCTGTCATATATAATTTTTCTAACACCAACTTCAACTATAGTGGATTTTTTCATGATGGTATTGTGGTAAAATCACAACCCCCTATTTTTTACTTATTATCTTCATAATAATAATGTGGCCCTTTACATAAATTTTGGCCAAATCACTTTTAATATTTTTTTTGTTTGGTAAGTGTCCAACAATTTTGCGAGATTTTTATTTTCTTCGGATTTCCCTTATGATTACTTCATTGTGTTCGATTTTTTGTTAGCTTCTCATCGGTTCTTGTTTCATCTCATTTGGACTCATGGTTTGCAAATAACACCTATTCAAAGTTTTGATGATTTTTTCTACGTGACCATAAAAATGTATAAAGTAAATGAGAATGTCTTTTGGATTAATCACATCATCGGGATTAATCCGAAAGACGTTCACATTTGCAATATGGATAAAACAATTCTTAGATCTAACAATGTATATATTTTTTGAGATTTGACTTATATGGTCCATATTTTATACAAAAAGATCTTTTGGTGATAATCACATCTGAAAAGAATTTGTCGACATGTTTCGAACCAACCAACATGGTTGATTTTTTAATCTAAGTTAGATAAACCACACTAGTTGGCTCGAAATGCATCAACAAATTCTTTATGCGATTATCACCACAAAATCTTTGTATCTTGTGTATAAAGTGTATTTGTTTTTTATATTCATTTTCTATATATTTTTTAAATATTTTAAATATTATAATATTTTAAATAAATATTAATTAATTAATCAAAATTAATTAGCTAACTTAAATTGAATATTTTTTAATGGATTAGTTTTCATTAATTAAATTAATCTTCATTATTATAATTATTTTTTAATTTTTAATTAATAATAATAATCTTACGAAATAATAATTCAATTCTCAAAAGAACCCGAGATTCCAAATTTTCCGAATTATGAAGGGGAATAGTTCAATGTTGTTTTTAATATAAAAAAAAAATGGGCCCACCTCACATGACCCAACCTTGTGTCTCTCCATCTCGAGCCTCGGGATTTCGTAAGTGTAATCTCGGGCTCTATTTTAAAAACCACCCGAGATCATATTAAAAAGCCCATACGAGATTTGAAATCTCGTTGAAATTTTGGTTTTTAAGTTTTAATATTATTTTAATATTTTAATTAATATATTGTAATTTTAATGTATTTTAATTCATGATTTAATTAAATTAAATTTAAATAATTAATTTTAATTTTAAAGTTAATTTGTATATATTTTTCATAGTAAATAAATTTTTATTTTTATTTAATTTTTCATATAATTAATTTAATTTGTATATTAATTAATTTAATAATACAAGAAATTTCTTACACTTTTTTAAGGTAGCTCTGAAGAAATTCTGGAGGCATATTTTAACTAGAAAAACTAAAGATATTAATAGAATTGTTATTACACGACTGGAATTCCTATCTTAAAAAGCTTTATGAATCTCCAAACATCATAGATAGTTTTGAAACCCTGCTCATAATGGAAGAAATTTTCTCATTAGAAGACATAGATTTTGGGGTTAAGCACCTGGAAAATGGAAAAGCTAAGGATATTGAAGGTTACCAAGAAAAAATCTTAAAAATTGGAGGTCCTGTCCTCATCCCTCACATCCACAAGCTTTTCAATCAAGCAATCAAGCAAGGGTTCCCTAAACCATGGACTCAGAGCCTCATTATTCCTATTTTTAAAAGTGGGGATACATATAACCCCTTTAATTATCAGACAATTATGATTATCCCTCTCTTAGCCAAGTTATATGGTATTATTTTGGAAAAGAAGATGAGCATATGACTTGAAAGTGAAGGTAAGCGGGCTAAAGGCCAAGCGGGTTTTAGAAGGCAACACTCAACAACAGACCACCTTGTTATGCTTAGGATCATTGTGGAGGAATGTCGTAATGATAAATCCAATCTCTTTTGTTTCTTTGTGGACTTTAGAAAGACTTTCGATACAGTACCTAGAAATGAACTATGGAATAGATTAGAAGAGCTAAAGGTTCCCTTTGAGTTGAGAGTTGCCGCTATAAGGTTATACGAGAATGTAATTGCCAAGTTTAAGAGCAATGAGGGGTGGTCGAAAGATACTCAGTGTAATATTGGAGTTAAACAATGTTTCCCCCTCTCCCCTCCCCTATTTGACATTTACATCGACAAGCTAGAAGGTTGTTTAGAGGAAGTAGACTGTGCTGGCATGATCTTAGCTGGAATAGTCATCATCCTTCTTCTCTATGTTGACGACATTATTCTTCTAGCAAGGTGCCCTTCTGAACTTGATAAGCAACTAAGACTTCTTAAGGATTTCTGCTCCACCATGGGTATGACTGTTAACACTGACAAAACAAAAGTTATGATTATCAAATCCAAGAAGGACACTTATGCTGATTTTGTATATGACAATAGCAACTTGGAGGAAGTGTCTTCTTACAAGTACCTAGGAATTGATTTTCATCACAAGCTCAACTAGAACTAGAGCATTGAGAAAATGATTAATGGAGCATGGAAAGCTTATGTTGGTCTTGAAAATGATTGTAAAGCAACAAACCTTGTGATGTGGGATAAAAAGAAGCTCCTCTTCAAAACTTTAGTCACTCATGTTATCTTGTATGGATGTGAGGTTTGGGGTTGCAGCATCTCTAGAGAATCATGGACAAAGATTGAGCAAATCCAGAAGCGTTTTATAATGTATAACCTCAAAATTAAAAGCAATACACCCTATCCTATTCTCCTTATAGAAGTGGGTCTTTCCCCTATCGAGAGCCTAGCTATGACTAGGCTCCTGTTGTACAAGCACAAAAACGATAACATGGGAGACCATAGACTTCCTAAGCTAGCTTTAATTTCCAACCAAAACCACCTAAGGCTCAAAAGAGGTTGGTATAAAGATACCAGGGTCCGGTTAAACCATTTGGAGATCGACGAAAATGTTGCATTGTAAAATATTAATAACATTAAAAAGATTGTTACTTCTAAGTTTAAAGAGAAAATGTGTCGCGAGAAATATTTAGAGGCTAAAATAAAATTAAGATATTATAAGGAGGTCATCAACCCTACTCTAGAAGATCAAAAGTATCTCTCTGTTTTAACTAACTCAAAGAAAAAAATTAATATAGCCAAAATAAGAACGAATTATCATGAGATCCATAGTGAAACAGGTCGTTGGGCAATTCCTAAAACACCTGGGTGGAAAGGATCTGTCATCTCTATGAGAATATGAACATTAAGGATGAAAATCACTTCCTCTTAGAGTGCCCTACGTACACCCACCTTAGATCTCAGTTTCATAATCTTTGTTGCAATACCGACCTTCCTAGCCTTTTAACATGTCAAAATTATAGTGAGCTCGAGACGCTTCTCTCCAAGCTCTTTGAGCATAGGAGTACAATTTTAAAACAAAATAAATAATTCGTTTCTTTAGGTCCGATAGACCAAAATTTGGTCTCAGTGGACATTAACCATCATCATCATCATCGTCGTCGTCATCATCATATAATTAATTTAATAAATGTAACATAAAGTTGTTGATTTTTTCACGGAAAAATAAATAAATAAATAAATTTAATAAATATATATAATTAATTTAATAATTGTAATTAATTGATAATTATTTAACTTTAATTTTACAGTTAATTGTGATTAAATTTTTAAATTAAAATTGCCTAATTTTGGCCTAGGCATGCATTTTTTTAGAATTGGGTAGTTTTCACACTTCAACTTTGGAAAGGTATATCACAAGATTTACTTGGCCACATGAAGCTCACAATAACTCATTGGAAAACTAAGACTGGGGAGAATAATATGGGAATGTTAATTTTAGCATATTTAATTGTTTAATGACTCAAAAATTCATCATAAGACAAAGTGACGAATTTGCAACAACAATTGGTTTTTTCCAAATTTGGTTTGGGAAAATTTCATCGACTTGAGAAAATTGTTGTCACTAATTCATTCTCCAACATTGTTCAAAAGCTAATCAAATCCATTTGAAGCAATCCCATCTTGGAATTTCCTTGGATTTTAATTTAGCAATTTGTTGAAAGAATAATTTTTTTATTTTTATTTTGTAAAATAAATTTGTTTTAATTTTTTATTTTGATTGAGTGGGAGATCAGTTGGAGAAGTTCATATTTGAGGCACTTTAGAGCAATGGAAAGAGACTAACAAAGAGAAAATTTGGGAATTTATAGCTCTAATTTAGGATCTAGAAAACCACTCCCAACATCTCTCCTTTTCAAATTTTTGTAAATTATTAAATAGAAGTATTGGGAATGAGGAAAGGGTTCTTATTATTTGTAACTAGAGGCTCTGAAAGCACTTTTGTATAGGAGCTTATAGCTATAGGTGAGGGGAATACTTCAAATCTGAGGTTTGGGGAAAATTCTGTGATTTTTCTTGCCATGCATTTGCAATTTTGTAGTGCATTGTAAGTTGAATCATGGAGAGACAAAACATTTTGAGCCTTAAAAGAGAATATTTTTTTGCACTACTGTAAGAAATTTCTTCAAGGAGCTGAAGCTACTCATGGACTTCAAAATTTGTAATGAGGTTTTGGTATGATTTTAATAATTTTTCATTCCAATGCACTCTTGTTTGGATTGTAAGTTAACCTGTCATCGCTTGAATTTCTCTAATTGATTTTAATTTCTGTCCTAAATAGTGTATTGATCTTTGATATTATGCACTTATGTTGTATCAATTTTTTTATGCTATTGAAGTACTGTAAGAGTTATCTCTGAGGAACATAACATAATTAGAATTAATACGAATTCATTGAAATATGAATATATTAGTCAGTAACTATTTATTGTTTAAATGTATTCCCATTTTGTTTTCTCTTTCATTAATTAAATGAACTTCTTTTAATAGATGAAAATTATATAACGAATTCAGTCATACAAAAAATCCTTTTCCTTGGTTAGTTAGTTCATCTTCTCTTGAATTGAAAGAAAGCTATAATTTTCCAATTCGAGATAGGATTAACGTTTTACTTGCATATTAGAGTAGATCCGTATTTAGATTTAATTTTGCATTTTTGAAGTTCCCCAAGCATGGGAAAACCTTAATTATGGCTTGGTTGAGCCATAGAGTCAACTCAAGTATCTTCTTGCTTGCATGTGCACAACAAGAGGGCACATCTAATTTCTCTCTTTCTATTGATAAATAATAGATATATTATAAGCCAATAAGTAGAGAGAGGGGGTAACTGGACCCAATTGAACAAGTCAGAATCAATAATATAAGGGCTTAGTAGGGGCTCTGACTGGGTGCTTTCCCTTACATGTTGATGAGGTCATTTTTGACCATCAACATTTTTGGCGCTAGAAGGAGGGCCATCGTAAATTGTTTCTTTGAATATTTTTAAGATTTTATCTTATTACTATGGCTCCACTTAAAAGATCACCTTGGAGTTTTTTTACCGGGATTGCACCAGCTTCCACTCCAATAAAGGTAGTCAAGACTCTCTATAAGGTCAAATTTGATGGTAAGAATTTTGCTTTTGATCATCTCCTTTAGTTTTTCTAAATTGTAATAATTTCAATATTGACAAAGGTGTTATTTGCAGGGTATTCACTCTTAGGCTGATAGGTCAAGCTAAAGACAGGTGTCAATCCTTACCAGTTTCTTTTGTACATAGCTGGGATAAATTTTTGAAGATTTTTCTTCACGCTTTTCAAGAATATGATTACGAAAAGTTGTGTGATCAGTTAGAATAATAACTTAGGATGAAAGGTGAGATGTTGGATATTTTTTTACATTAGATTTAAATTAACTTTAATGCAATTTCGGTCCAAATATTTGCCTCCTCAATTCCAATTAATTTAATGGTTCATACATTTAGTGTCTATGTCCTGTGATAATTATGAAGAACTTGAAAGCATATACATTGCTTATAAATAGTCAATTGCTCAAAATGACAACGGCGATCCTCCACAAATTGAAGTTGAAAATATTTCTAATAAAAAACTAGAGGTTGTTGTTGCTCAAATAAATGATGTTGATTTTGAAGCTGTTCCGAATTTAAATAATGTTTCTATATCTGATGAAATGAAAAATCAACAAGATGTAGAATACACTGGCAATAATCAATATCAATTAATTCAACAACAATTAAATTAACAACAAGAAAATCAACAACAAGAAAATCAATTAAAGAACGTCAACAACTTACAAATTGTTGCAATTAATTTAGAATCTTTTTTTGCTAATAAATCTCAAGCTTCAGAGCAACTTAGCAATAATTTGAAGATCAATCAAACATATGGTAAATCTGATTTTTGTCAAGACACTGATCAACAATTTGAATTTTGCAATGGAACAAATGTGGAAGAGTCTATTTTGGAAAATGAGCAATAGTCTGTACACAAAGAAACTTTTAGGTATGTATCTTCAACCTCTTATTTCTTTCTCTATCCTGATATTTTTAGTAACAATAATTTAATTGATAATCAATCAATAGTCACTGTGAACACAAATTTAATATTAGAAAACATAGGAGCTGTCATTAATTTAATTAATAATGAATTATTGTCTACTTTTGATATTGGTAGAGAAAATTCAACCAATAATATTTTCAATTATCTTGGAGATTCTCTAAATCTAGCATTTAATTACCTGCTTGGTTATGATTTATTTTATTCAGAGGAAAAGAACACTAATGAAATGATTTATGATGGTGACTTGAAAAATGAAAATTCTCAGCCTCTTTTCTCTTCAAAATTGGTTTTGACTGACTCCCATATTCCCAATTCCTTAAGAAAATCTATTTTTTTGAAGATGAAAAGAACATTAATCAAGAAATTATTTCAGTTAATTCTCATTTTCAATCATTTATTATCCTAGTGTTCACAGATCTGTCCCCATATTTGATTCCTGTGATGATGAAGAATCCTTTTTGGATCATAAGCTTGAAATCTTCTCATTCCCACAAATGAATGTGAATAATAATTTTAATTTCATAATTTCTATTGAAACTTTTGGGAAGGAAAGTTTTGCAAGAAAATACCAGTTGTGTTGTACCATTATTTGTAATATTAATGTATATTATAATTTGTATTTTTCTCATTTTCTTCAGTTTGATTTTGTTTTTCTTTAAAATTTCATTTTTTAATTTCTAAAAACAATATGTTGACACTTTGAACATTATGACTCTAGAACCTCCTCAAGTGCATTAATGAGCATATATGAGAATAAACTCCAGAGCTTTAAGCATGAACATAAACTACTTCTTATGTTGAAATTTAATATGTTCATGGTTGGCCAATTCCTGTATTATTTTCAAATGAGTTTTTCACACCTTCTTGCACTTGTGAGATCATCATTACAGGCTGGCTAGCAAAATATTTTTTCTAGAAAGATTTTGAACATAATATTTAATTCCCATTTACATCTTGTTTATTCATTTTAAAAATGTTTGGGAACCTCAATTCTCCAGGAGCTTTCTGACCTTACTTTGTACATAATATTGCCAATTTTCATTAGGCTACAAAAGTTTAAACGTTTATCATTCAATCCAAGTTTGTTATTTTATGTTCCTTTGAATTTCTTCCAAGTATTGATAGAAATACATATTGATTTTTTTGATCCCATGGGCATATAGTTTGAAGAATTTCAAGGAAATAATTTTGTAAATAAACATATTTTTTCTGAACTTGTTAGATGTACATAGTAGGATGATTTTTTCTTTTGACAATCCTACTGCAATTTTATTTATGTTTCTAATTTTTAATATTTTTGTAGTGCAGAAATAAAACTGAGAGAATGGTTAGAATAGAAGTATGATTTCACCTATGTTTAGTCTGCTCTTTAGATTAGGATAAGGAATAAATTAGTTTAGATTTAGATTCCTTTCATGTTTGTATTTATTTCAATATTGCAGATTTTTCAATAAGCAGACAACAAAGCCTAAACATTTACCTTAATATTCACTTGATTTTTGGTAAAGAGTGGCTCAACACATATTTTCCATCTAATATTTTGAGATCATATTCATGCTTATGGTGCAATTGTTTATCTTTCTCCATTAGAGCTAGACAGTTTTGAAATAATAATTTCTCAAACATTGCTAAATTATCTCATTCACCACTCTTATATGAAGTGGATATAAATCAATAGCTCATTACTTAGTGGTCAAGTTATATTAAATAAGTGGACGATGTTAGAACATATGAAAAATCAAAGATAATACACGGAAGAATGTTGAGTTTTATAAGGTAAAATTACAATTAGACTCTTCCAGGTATGCATAGACATGTTCATCTTCATCTATTGTTAATTTTCTCTTTTTCATAGTTCACTTCTTATTATTGTTTTGCTTGTTTTGCAGGTATTTTGGCTTCATTTGGAGACTTGATTTTTACTAGTAAATTAAATTAGCTTTAAGTTCAAGTGAGCAACTAGTCTTTTCGAGATCACAATATGTTCAGGGAAGTATTTACTTTATCACCATATTTTCTATTTTATGTACTCTATACAAATGATTTGCATTATATTCCCTTTGTTTTACAAATATGCAAGAGAGTCATAATCTTTTCTCTATGTGGCTCAAATGAATGCTTAGCTCTTTCTTGTTCAGATTTTTCATGGGTCTACAACTTCTCACATTTTAAATGTTAAAATTAAAGAAGTTCCAAAAGAAAAAGAAAATAAAAAAATATTGTAGCAAGTACGCCTGTCCATGATTATACCTTTGCTCGCTCTGAGTCTTACATTTTCCACATTGAGTTGAACCTTTGAATTGCACTCATTTATATTACATATGCTTTAATCACATTTCATCCTTCTCAGATGACTTAGAGCCTCTAACTCGTAAATCTTGGAATCCTGATCCTCTGCTTTTCATTTTCTTCGAAACTTTCTTCCAAACTTCGAAATTTCAAGCTTATCAGACTCTCGAGTTTGTCTTATATCGGAAGTATTTTAAAATATGCTCTCACATTTCTAGCCTGAGATCCACGTGGCCTTTTTCTCGACTATCACACCCATTTCATGTGGTTTTGCAATAAAACACTTAGTAAATAAAATGCCCCCGACTTCATTATCTTTGCTCAGACCTCATGATCTCAGAGTCTCGTAAGTTGATATAAATTTCAAAATGGCTTTTGAGATTTCCGATACTAGATTTATTCCTCCCCTCACTAATATTTATTGATCTCATACACCTTTTCTCGGAAACTGTAATGTTCCAAATTTTATTTTCCTCCATAGTATAGCCAGGGTGGATTTCCAGGACTAGGGATGACTAGGCCATTAGAGAAGGTTCATGTTATTAGGAGTTTCGAGGGAGTTTTGAGGAGTTTTTACGGGATCTAATGGTATTCGCTTGGCATATTTTATCATCAGCACAATTTGTATTTTTTTCTATCGCATTCCGAAAAATTTCAAAATTAGCATTATTATGGAGCCTGAATTAATTAATTGTGCTCGAGGTGGTATTCTGAGAATATTATTTGATGGAACGCCTCAGTGTAATAGCTCTTTGGAACTGGAATGAGGAGATATTCAGGATGGGATGCTGAGAAGTAACTTATAATGGCCAGAGAGAGTATTGTGGGTGATTGACCATTTTCATTAATTAAAAATGACTTTAATTAGTCGTTTAATTAAAGGAAAAATAATTAATAGAGGAAGAGAGCCAAAAAGTGACTTAAGTGAAATATAATTAAATTAAAAGTCACTAAAATAAATTCCATGGAGAATCTTCTAGAATAATAATAAAATAATAGAATAAGATGCTTCTAGAGGCTTGGATATCTATCCATTAGAACTATAAAAGGGGAGGAGGAGGTCATTTGGAGATATCTTGGATTAGATCATTGTTTGTCTGCGAGGTTTGAGAACTTGATTCTCTACTTTAGCAGTAGCCCCAGGACGGAGACCCTCAGGTGATTTAGTGAGAGTGGGTGAGCACCCATCTCTTCCCTTGGCAGAACCATTTAGGATTCACAGGTTGCAGTGACTGTTTGCAATCATTTTTGTGAGAGTCGACTTCACCATCAGAGAAGATCAATTTTTGGGGATCAGATCGTCTATCTCAGATATTTCATCTATGTTATCATGTAAAATCTCTCTAGATTTTTCTTATAATAAAATCTGAGATCATTTCTGATCTATATGTTAGTGAAATTTCATATGATTTATGTCTCTTGTTTTACATGGAAATCTTGAGTTAATGATGATAATTTTATATGGAGCATTTGTTGAGTTAAAATTCTGCACATTTAGCACAATTTCCAGAAAGGGATATTACAGTGGTATTAGAGTTGGTCTTCCTACCAGCTTGAGGGTTTAAGAGAAAATATTACCAGTGTTTTGATAGGAAATGTTTCTGGAAACATAATTTCTTTGTAGAAGTGGCATCTATTAAATGTTTTTTGGGTTGAATCTTTACTTTCCGAGGCCAAGAAGAAACGGGGTCAGAAGCCCTAATGTGAAACCCTAATTAAAATCAATATAATCAGGTTGACATTATCATTGTGGAGCAAGATTCAGGTATTTCATCAGGGTAACTTCATGGGGCTGCGAAGATAATTTCAAAAGACGATTTTGTGATTTTCTGGGGCTACAACCAAACTATTGAAGTTACACATCTCAATATTGAGGGTCGATTTCCATTTTAACATTGATGGAGTTTACGCAAGAATCCAAATTTCCATCCAAGGAGCACATTGGATGTGTAATCTAGTCCATTGAGTTCATGCACATAATAAGTGCAAATGGTGTGAATTTGAGACTGTGGCATACACTAGCCATCAAATATGTAATGGGGGAGGTACAATTCAAATCAAAGGACACATTGTTTGGAAAATATTTTCAGAAAAGGCACACTGGATCTAATTAGTTAATCCTTCATCGATCTGTTGGGTTTGTTGGACCGAGACAACACAAAATTGCAATCCCAGAGATCATCATTGCTTTCACGCGATCACTATCGGGTGAATTCATGTAGAGCGCAGGAGTTGATTGCATGAGATATTGTATTGCGTGTGTTATTGATCCAGGAGGATATTGATCAGTACAGATCAACAAAGTTCCAAGTACAATCAACGTCCAGTTCAGTCTTCATACACGTAGTTTCACCAGTTTTGGTCCTTCAATGTCATGGTCATCATGTGGATGAGAAGGTGAATTTTGGGTTAACATGGTGATGTAATACTACTAAGTGCTAAGACCTAATCCTAAGGTCTAATCCTAGTAATATGGATCTAAATTCTAAACCCTATCCACATCATCTAAGACCTAAGGTTTAAAGATAACCTAGGTCCTAAGACATGAAATCCTATGTTCTAAGTCCTATGCATATAAACCTAAACCTAAAGCGCAAAATCCATAACCAGATGAAAAAAAACACATTGCATAAAGTTCGGGTGTTGGTTTAAAATACATTGTATTAAAACTTTATATAAAACCCATAGCATTAGCTGCTAAGGCTAAACCGTGTCGGAGATGGGAAAAGTTGTCATATGAACGGTATGTTATGTTACCATGCAGTCACATATGCCCGCAGCTTATCAAACCGCGTTGGAGTTGTTTGTGTTATGACCATGCATATGACAGGGCAGACCACAGTGGATATGGGTTATGGTTAAGTAGTTGTCAGATGTCAAGACCTTAGCCGTCGGGACAAGACCGTGACCGTCGGAGCCATCGCAACCGTTGAAAAATATCCCTACTCACATGTGGCAGCTATACAAGCACACCGGTTAGCCTAACCACCGGAGAAAATTATATCATGATGTTTTAAAATGGGTTTTTGATTTTAATAAAGTGCTAAGGTTAAGGGATTTATCCCTAAGGTTCATGTATGGAGAAAAATTCAAACCTTATCACATTTTTGACTCAACCAAAGTTATTTTTGGCTATCCAAGGTTTGATGCAACCTTATAAAGCCATGGATATTTCATTATGAAATTAAATCTTTGTTTTGTGAAGGCTTGGAGGGAATTAAGTGTTCAATTTTAGAAGGACATAGGTGATCTTGTTTGCAACATTTCTCAGCCGTCGGGTGTCGAAATTGAGCATGGAGATAGGCGTTGGAAAGGCGAGGAAGATTAATTTTTGTTTACAGGGTTCAGAAGTGCATGTGATCATAGTCATTTTGTTCCATTTCAGTGTAAATATTATTCAATATCAATCCTAATAAAAACAGACGCCCACTTGAAAGCGGACCCGAAGATGTAGTCCAGGAGGGACGAACTCCATCATCAATTGTTTGATTCTTCTTCTCTCTATTTATTGTTGTGATTTAATTCATTTATGATGTTGGTTTATGTCGTTTTTCACTTAAAAAGCTTTCTTCAGTTAACAGTCAATCTAAAGGAAAAACTAATCAAAATACCTAAGCACTTTATTCGATCACATTCAGATTAGTTATCACCAAACTGAGACTAATTGGGTTGCTCAATAGTTAATCCAGTGTAACTATTTCAAATCACCTAGGGTTTGAAGTTAGCCCTTCCAACCAGAGAGGGATCTCTCAAGAAAAGATATGATATTCAATAAGCAAGATTAAAAAGAATATGGATAACTCTTAGATGTATTTTAGATATATTTTTGCAGGTGAAAGATGTGTGAGGGATGCCATTGGTCATGGAGTCAGAATGTGAATTCAATTACACAAAAGTATCATTCATGGAATCTTAGGCATATGCATTCTTATAAAACAATTCTGACAACAAACAAGGTACATAAAGGAAGTTGGAGCATAATAATTTATGAATTCCAAGTAATTATGTATGAGAAAGCTGAGATAACATTCAAAAGATAAAGGACACAAATACATAAGAACTCAAACAGAATCTCAGGTCTAAACAAAAGTATTCTGCAAATGTATATTAACTGAGTAGAAAAAAATATTACAATAGTACCTTTGGTCGTTACATCCATCAACCCTCTCTAACTCTAAAACTCCTCTATTTATAGAGTGAAAACCCTTCTACATAGGTTTTCCACTTGGGCCAGAATCTCGAAACTAATGTAGAGATCTAATCCCAAAAGGAATTCATTACATTGAGAGAAAATAGAGATAATTATGTTGGAAAGAGTTTGTAACCTAAAAGGACTTTATCACTATTAACTTCATTAACAAACTTTAAATAACCCATACTAATTATGCTTATCGAACCAAAAAACTTTGTCTAAGGTGGCAACAACAATGATTAGGTGGTAAACTTTCATGCCAGATTTAGGCCCTGATATTTCGAATTTGAAGATGAGTTGTTGTATTGGTGAGGTGGAAAAATGGTGTGTTGGAATCCATGTCATCCCTTTTGGTGAGTGGTATTCATTAATAGGTATCCCAATGATACTCCTAAAACTCTTTTGATGAATCATATGCTCCCTTAAATACATTAAATGCTTCAAAAATATGAAAACTTCACCTTGTTGTAAAAACAGAGCATGCAAGTTCATAGCATAGTTTTTGTAGCATTTTCATTTCATCACCTTCTGCACTTTTTATGACTTTGTTGCCTATTGGAGGGTCTTAATTAGGTAAAATAAGGTAAACACATGTCTTCATCCGCCCCTGACATTATATTTTTTTGAAATTTTTACCTCAAAACATTCTATAGTGAGTTTGTAGCGAAAAATCGGCTTCAAGCCTTGAGCTCGCTACGAACTTGCCTAACTTCACCATATTTGCAATTTTTTACTCCTTATCTCCAAAAAATTCTTACATCTCTGTAACTGACATGATATAGTACCTTAAGACAAAAATGGCCAAAAAAGTGTGTGTTACAATATTTCAAGGGGCAGCAGGTTCATCCATTACAATCATCTTTAAACCCTTTTTCTTCAATTATGCTTGCACCATCTCCATTTTCATTTCTAATTCTTTGACTTGGATTTGCAATTTCCTTCTTTATGACTGCAACCACATGTTTCTCCTAAAGGTATGTTTCATCATTTTTTGTAGTGGTAATGTTATTCTCAACATCTTCCTTGACCTCTCTGTAACCTCATCATAAAAATCAATTTGTTTTCTCACTTCTTTTTTGAAGTCTGTGAGATCCTTCCTCTCTTGTTTAAAGTCTACTAACTCCAGTTTAGCTTCTAAAACCTCTTCCAAATCTTCCTTAATTTGTTCTCTTAGAAGCTTCAATTCAGACTTTTCTTGAACCTTTTCTTTGCCTTTCCTTGTCTTGATCACCTCTGCTTCTGTTGGAGATAGCTCTATGATTTCTTCCCTTATTGGCTACTTCTTTTTTTCTAGTTATTTGCGTAGTTTATCAGATTTGTCTCCCTTTGATAATTTTTATCTAGTGAGTGGCTTCCTAGGTTTAAAAACAAATCCTTAATCTTCACTAGAAAAATATAGCTTCTTAGCTCTAAGACCTTTTTTTTTTTTTTTTCTCCTTTAACCTCTACAGGATTCACAACAGGAGTTTCCTCAATATCAATTTCCTGCAAGATGTCTTCAATATTTCCTTTCCCCTCTGTTTGAATTCTAGTGATCCTTTTATGATCTCTTCTATATGTTTTGACTTTACTACTAGTAGGGGTTTTTTGAGGCAGCACTATCTTTGCAACTAATAAATTTATATCTCCATTGGCTCCACCATGGGATGCACCTCCACCTCAGCTTCAACCTCTGTTTCATCCCTTGATTCTTTGTCCTTCCTAGGAGTATTTTTCTTTGACCTAGGTGTATTTCTAGGAGTGAGGACATCCACCTCATACCCTCTCAAAAATAGAAAGGTGGACCAATCCTTGTTCAACTCCTTCAAATCCTCCATAAATAAAAATTTGATTAAACCATGATGAAAAATAGAAGTATCACTGCTTTTAGGTTTATCTTGCACCTTGTCATCCATTTTTCCTAAACTTCTGAACAAAAAGAATGGTAGATCAAGAGGTTGTTTACTTGTGAAATGAAGCAATAGTTTGAAATGGTATTGTTAGATCATGTGAAATATACCTTCACAAGTAAAATATTTATAAATCACCATCAGTAGTTTTGAATAGTCCTCCTTGAGGAAATTCCTAGAGGTGCCTGAGTTCATGTCAAAGCCTATGTGCTCCTGATTTAGAAATTCATCACATTTTTTAAGCTTGAACTTTTTTGCCTTGAACCACTCCTCTCTAGACCTTGGAATCTCAGTTTCCTGTGCAATAGTCTCAGGAGAAACAATAAAATTGAGGATTCCCACCTTTGAAGTTGTACCAATGAAGTTTACAGTGAAATCTTTGGACACTTGTGCATGCTATCCCTGCATTTTATAGCAAAGCCTCAAACAACCTTCATTTGTGAAGTCTTGTGAGAAGCCAGGGTATTCTGCAATCAACTTCATATCCATGGGCTTGTATTTGACTACAGAGCCACCTTTGTTTGTATTTTTATGTGAATCCATTCCTTCTAATACAAATTTTATTAGATTCAAACTTTGACACCTGCAAATTTTTTTAAGACAACAAGCACCTTCCTTGACACAGGTAACAACTACCCTAAGACAACTACTAGAAAAAAACAAAAGTGAAGACTGCTGGAAAAAGGCTTCAACAACTTACAAGGATGAAAATCAAAGTGTTGTTATTCGAATGAGGGATCATGCTACATTAGGAAAGAGGGATGAGAGGGAAAACGAAATGATGGAAGCCATGATGATTACCATGCATGCAAATTACACAGGATGACACATAACTGAAACATACTATGATGAAAAAATGTGTTTTGACCACTGAAATGATAACAAGAAACTGATTACCCCACCATTAGTAGAAAATATGGAGTTCATAGCATTTTCAGTTAGTGGGAGGGCAAATTCGCTACGGAAATTTCAGGCACTTCCGTAGCAAAATCAAACTGTTTTACATAGAAAACGCTGCGGACTCTAGAAAAAGTTTCCAAGTGTCATAAACTACTCTTTTAACTCATGCAATCATATTTTTTGAATTTTACTTTGATAAGACCTCTATTACATGACCAATGACCATTTATACATCCTTATACTATATACAAAATTTTAAATCTAATGAATTTCATGACCTTATTTCGCCCTAATGACCTAACCTAACTCAACTAATACAAACCTTGACCAACCTATTTGTTATCAAGGATAATAGGGTGCATAAGGGTTGAGTCAGCGTGCATTTTTTTTCTTGCATGCAGAACGTGGGAGGATTGATCACAGGCGTGATGTTGTGCCTCACGTCTATAGGTGGGGGCCACATGTTGAACTAATTCACCGCTGTTAGCACTGCAATTTAAAAAAAAAATCGAAGTCTAGATGTCATTGTAAAGTCTCGTCTTTGATCCTATTCCATCTCCTAACTCATGGTGAAATATCTTGGAGGATTAAATTGTATAAGTATTTGTTACTTTGTAATAAAATTCAAATAGAGTTCTGAGTCCAATACTTTGTTTTTGTTATAAGGTTGATAGGGTAAAGTCTCTTCGAAATAGGCCTTTTAACTACTTTTAGTGGTTGAAGTCATATGTTTCCATTTGAAAAAGAGTATTATTCTTTCATCATCATTTACTTTCCAAGGTCAGAGGCAAAGTATTAAATTCATGAGTTCTGTTAAGAATAAAACAAGAATTATTTGTTCTTTTCATGAAAGGAAACTATCTTTTTCAAGAGATATGGTTTTTACAGAAAAGCAGTCTTTTTCAAAAGGGTAGTAATTTCTTGCAAATTTATATAAAGGAGCAGAGGAAATATTATTTAAACTGAAGCCAACATTGCTATTTGAAGATTAAGGAAAATGTTGAAGAATAAGTTGTTGCATATCCGAAGAATATTCATTTTTCATTGAGAGATGAATTAACAGGTGACCATTTTTATGCTAAGGTTATGCCACTGTATTGCTACATACTAAAAGGTATAGGTGTCACAAGCAGAGTACGAGTAGAAATAATGAAGATAGGTGATGTAGTTTGTGAAATAAGTGGAAGTGGTTTTAAATCATTCATTTGATTCATGTCATCCTTGTTTAAAGAGTCTAAGGGCATATATAACCTGCTTCCATTTGTTCCTTTGACAGCTGCAATGATTTTTTTTTCTCCATTTTAAATCATTGGTTTCTTGGAGGTTAGTATTCATTGTACAAATGTGTTGGAGGTTAGGGTTAACAGGTGCCAGTAGGTAGGGTTTCTTGGAGGTTAGTGCTTGTTTTAAAGTTGTGTTGGAGGTTAGGGTTAACGGGTGCAATATGGGCAAAGGAGGGAAGGTAAAACGCTTTGAGCCAACTAACACTTGCTTTTTTTACAGTCGTGTTAAAGTAGAATTCAAGGCAGCTAGTTGGAATCAGTTCTTAAAGAAATTCACGGGTGAGAATGTGGTTGTCGCACAAGTGTTTGCTGAAACATTTGATGGTGATAAGGTTAAGATTGGGTCTCAAACCTTCAACATCACAAAAACCATCATATCACGGGAAACTCAGACTTCTACAACAGGCGAGTCTTGGCATAATAATAATAAAACTCTTTTTAAAACTGATGCAAATGTTTATTTGAAGCCTAAGCATGAACACATTGGATGGACTCAAACCATACACATTTCATATTTTAAACCTGAATGGTAGCACATTATTATTACTGTGCAACACTACATAACTTGTGAAGGAATATTTTTGACTGTTCATAAATATCAAATGAGGTTCTTAGTGCATATTTCAGGTGCCAAACCCATGAAATTACCCTTTTTTCTCCATATATCCTTACTTTAAATGTATCGGAGAACATAGAATAATCTAGGTTATTCACTGCATAATCTATACCATAGAGGCATGATTAATATATTGATATCTTATCACTTGAGAAGGAGAAGGACTACCTGGGAGAATTTTATAACAAAGGAGGGATTTAACACTGCTTATTCTAGTGGAAGAGTAGGGAGACCCAGAAAAGTGAGAGATTCAGAAAAAATACATCTAAACCCTATTCACTCATCAACTTCCTCGCAAGCTGGCCTCTACTCCATGTCATTCAGAAGGCAGACTGGAAGCTTAAAAATGAAGGCTAGAAACCCTACATCTATACCAACAACACAACCAAAAAATGAAGTTCACACCAACAGTTCACCAACAAAAATTTCATCCAAGGAACCACAGACCTTAAGGTCATTCATGGAGGAGTGTATAAAGAAGTTTAAGCAAAGAAAGACCCTATTTCATAAAAATACTGTGTCTAAAAACAAAGAGGAAGCAACTTCTTCTTCAAGGGGAAAACGTAGTAGGAGGCTCATCATGACAAAGGAAGTTTTAGAGGAAGTCAACCCTGAAATCCTAACATCCAACCCTATTCTACCTTCAGAGGAAGTCAGCCTTGGAGTAAAGAGATCAAACCCTGTTTTAGAAAATACTCAAGAGATTAAAAAAAACAGTGGTATATCATTCAAGGAGCCTACTCTTTCGCAGGTATTTTCATCACTTAAGAAAGAGAAAAATAAAGTATCTGAGACTAAAATGAAGGAAGAGCCTACTTTGGCTAAACTCTTATCATCCGTTGGCTCTTCAGCCAAGAAGAGGAAGAATACTACAATACATTCATACTAATCTTATGAAGATATAAGTGATACAAAATATACTGAGTCAGAATTTGAGGAAGGCTAATCTAGCAGAATTATACATGGAGGAAAAAGGCCCAAGTATATTCCAAATCTCTATATCCAAAGACCTCACACCAGGCCTTAAAAAAACTAATATTAACCAAAAATATGATTGCTAACCCTGCTCTCAGGGATGATATCATAAATGTTGATGACATCCCAGAAGATAAAACCAAGAAGAAAAAGACTCAGCAAAAAAATCAAACATGGAAAAGGAGGCCAAACAAAAGGGTGACAAAAGCTGAGGCTATTGGAATATTTGCCTCCATATTAGACTTCTGAAGAATGAATATGTCGAGCCTTGAAAATCTGAAGTATTCTTCTATTTTTTGGTTTATTTGCAATATTTTCAGATATAGCTACCCTTTTTCATAGAAGGTAGCTAATATTTTTCAGATATTAGTATATGGAAAGGAAAAGCTACTTTTTGGTTTTATTATCACAATGATGACACAAAAGTGGATGAAGTGGATGTGATTTCTGTTATGATGAGATTTTCCAGGTGTTAGATAAACCTCTATTTGGTTAGTCACTCCTATGTTTTAGCAGATATGTAGGCAGGTGTTCACAGATACTCCTTTCAGTTGCTGGATTCCACCTTTTTTTGGAGATAGTTTTGATGAGCTACGTGGGCACTCAACCAAATTTATTAAGCTAGCTTCAGCTCCATGATGCCACACCTTATCTTATTTCTATTTTCATTTTTTCTTTAATTTTTTAGATGAAATCTACCTTACGTAGAGATTTGTAATAAATTCCTAATACAAAGTTCCACTTTTATTGGAGACTTCTGTATAGAGCTCCTATTTTTTGTATAAATATGGTGTAATGCAAAGACAAAAGGGTTCAATGATTGCATATTACATAGCATATTGTGTTACAAATTTTTGAATATATAATATATCAGTAGAACTCTTGAAGAATTATGAAATCTTGTTGTGTGTATTGTTTACTTGCCTCTTGTGTTTTCATATCCAAATTCTTCAGTTTCAGATTGTGATGTTATCGCTATTCCATGTTTTTGTTAGTCTCATGTTTTATTTATGCTTGAATATCTAATTTTGTCAGTATTTCTTGGCAAGCTTTCTTGATAAGACATGTGTGGTAACTTTTCTATGAGCTTTCCTTGAAGCAAATATCTTTAAGTGTACAACGAAATTCTTGTAAGACTTCTGGGAGCTTTCTTTCTTTGATGCACTATCAATCTAAACTATATGTTATTTTTATATCTAAACAATGGGCTTCTGTTTAATAGACCCACTGTCCTTTTTCATATTCTCCTAGCCCAAAAATTATCGATTTACTCTTGCTACCACATCAAGCCTTAGTACCCTCATATATGTAAAAGATAATTACATATTTGAAAGCTTTTTAGCAGATGTAAGGTTCAGTCACTTTCCACAATCCAATCCAAATCATAAATGGCCCTGAGATTAATATGTGTATGGTCAATCACTTGTCACAATATAAGTGTTGATTTGAGTGCTAACACATTTTAGTGCGTTTGCCGGGAGACGAATATTCTGAATTTTGTATTCTCCCTAAATCGTTGCATGAATGCTTAGTACTAGTTTTTAAGGGTCAATAAAAACTATTCATTGTTCTGTTTGTAATTAGTTCACCTGGCGACTCCACAAAGAGGATGAGGGGTTTCAAGACCACCCACCAGAAGAAGAAGTCAGAGATCACCTCCTGTGATTCCAGTTTCTGATCCAAAGAAGATAATAAACGATGCTAGAGGGAAACAGAAATCAGCTGAAGCTGCACCACATTTAGTGAAAAATATGCATGCAAAATACATTCCAAAAGAAAAGGTACTATCATCTGCTCTACAACCTAAAGAAATTTTAGTTTCAAAGCAATCTCCTGAAATATTTCAAGTTGAAACTGCTTCCATTCAAGGCAAAGTAGATGATGTTAGTTTAGGTTCAACTGAAAATATCTCTTAGTCATCACTTAGTAAATCATAAACAAATATCATTCCAATGAAAGAAGAATTTTTAGGTATCATTGAAGAAAATCAGAAATCAGAAACCTTTGTACTGACAGAATGGGAATTAGAAAAAGTGTTGGAAATTTTTCCCTTTCTAGATAGAGCTATTTTAACTGAGGAAGACATAAAAAAAAAATTGCGTTTTCTCTATACTCATCCTGACAGTCTTCCTTTAGTCCACAACAAGAGTATTTTCCTATGTCTCAAAACCCAGTTGTTGTCTCATCTTATTCTCATCAAAAAGGATATAATCCCCCTGAAAATTTGACTTTCAACCTTTCTGACTTTTTAGACCAACAAAATAGACTTGAAGCTGCCCCAATCCTTCAAGAATCAACATCTGAAACTAATTCTCTTGGAGAAGTTTAAATAAAACCTTCTGCGGTCCATCTCTTTGAAAATAAATTATTTTCAACTCCACAAACTAAAATTTCCAGTAGTCAAACTTCTGTGTTAGCAAGTTCACCGTTTGTATCTCAGCAAGTCATGGCTCATCCTGTTCCTACAAGGATGCAGCAGATTTCTGCTGCAAGATATGCACCACATGTCCTTCCTCAACCTTTGCATCCTCTTCCTCAAGAGGATTATCTAAAATATTTTCCCAAATACACAGGAGAGGGAGAAGGAGTATCTGCTGGAGAACACCTAGTTGCCTTCTATAGTTATGCTGATAACCAAAACGTTGAACATGAAGATGTTTGGTCTAGAATTTTTGTGAAAAGCTTAGATGGTGAAGCTAGGAAATGGTTTAAAAATTTTCCACCCGATTTAATAATATGAATAGAATACTTGGAACAAGTGTTTATAAAACAATTGGGTGATAGGAAATATTATTTATATTATCTCACAGAATTTGGGGCTTTAAAGAAACATGTTGATGAGTCATTGACAGATTTAACAAAGAGATTCAATAAAGTCTATCAAAAAATTCCTGTGGCGGTTAAACCCCCTGAAACCATAGCCATGATTACCTTTTCCAATTCCTTAGATTCCAAGTTTGCACTATGGTTGAGAGTTGAAAATCCACAAACATTGGTGGGTATGCAGGAGGCTGCTATTGGAGTGCAGTCCAATCTTATGGCCTCAAAGAAGCTGAAAATTGAAGAAGGGAAGGGGGCAAAACATAAAAATAAAATGAAAGAGGAGAAACCATCTTCCTCCTCTAAAAATTTCACAGCTAAAGAGAAGCTAGATCAAATATCTAACTTGATTATATATCTTGATTCTAAAATGACAAAAATAGAGTTGGAAAATAGGTCTGCTGCTAGGCCCATCCAAAATGAAGGAAATAAAAACCATGCTCATTTTAGGAATCCTTTTCAGCCCCAAAAAATTTTACAATGCCCAAGGAGAAATCTTGATGATCAAAATTTTCAACCTCCATTGAAAATTTTTGCTAAAGAAAATCAGCAAGAAGAAGTGGAGGATGAAGAAATAAATCTTGTTGGAGAGACATCACAGTCAACTTGTTTGACTTTACAGGAATATGAAGATCAATCAAGGATAAATCTATTTTCAGATGATCAGGAATCTCATATTCATGCTCAGAATGAGAAAAAACAGTGTGAAAATCAGACGAGAAATTATCCTTTGAGGTCAAAAGGGGTTGTCCAACAGCCTCAACAAAAACAAGATGCTAAAAAAATCACTGCCAAGCAAAAATAAAAGGTTAATGATGTTCCTTCATCACCTAAACTTGCTCCAATAATCAAAATAGTTTCTAAAAATAAAGATTCAAGTTTGCTCAATTTCAGTTTTAAATCTGAATTGAATAAGATCAAGATTCCAGTCCCACTCCTAGAATTATTGAAAAATCTAGCTTATAGAGAATCATTCAAAAGTCTGCTTCAACCATCTCTTCCTCCTAAATCTGCCAATATTGAATATTAACATCATACTATCTTTTTAGGAAGTCATGTCCAAGATCAAAATGATGATAACTCTCTACCTTTTTATCTTTCTCTCAACATTCATAAAAAAATGCTGCATAATTTTTTATTAGATTCTGGGGCTTCTCATAATCTGATGCCTAAGAAAGTGATGGATGAATTAGGACTGGAAATTACTAAAAAATACCATGACCTTTATACCTTTGACTCCAAAAGGGTGAAATGTTTAGGGGTAATTAAAGACTTGCTAATTTATATTACCTAGCATCCTATGAAGAGTTTGGTGATGGACATAGTAGTTGTTGATATTCCATCAAGATTTGGAATGCTCCTCTCTAGATCTTGGTCCAAAAAACTGGGAGGTACTCTTCAAATGGACATGAAATACACCACTATCCCAGTTTTTGGAGGAGAATTTAGGAGTTTGTATAGAGAAACACAGTTGGCTTATATCATAAGTGATCAGAAAAATCCATCAAATCATCCTATATATGCAGAAGAGAAGGAGTTAGGATCATCTATTTTTCATCTTGTTGCTGATGCCAACCATTTTCAGCCTGAAATTAATAAAAAAACAACAACTACTCACCTCAAAACAACAAAATTCAAAAGTTGGACAAATTTGAAAATTGTATTTTGATGGAGCCTCGTCAAGAGAAGGATTAGGGCCTAGTATAGTTCTTATTTCTCCCACTCAGCACGTAGTGACTATATCATACAAATTGCAGTTTTTCACTACTAATAATACTGCTGAATATGAAGCACTAATCCTGGGAATGAAGGCAACAAAATATTTCGGAGCAAAGCAGTTGATTTTTTTTGCTGATTCAGAGTTGGTGGTATAATAGGTGAGAGATAACTATCAAGTAAAAATTTCAAAGCTAAAGAATTACAGAAATGAAGTCTAGGATTTGATTGAACATTATTTTTCAACATTCAATTTGAATTTTGTTTCCATAGAAGAAAATGAAATGGCAGATTCATTGGCCATTGCTGCTAGTAATTTTAAGGTTCCTCTTGATTTCAAAGCTACTTATGATATTCAAATTAAAAACAGACCTTCCATTCCTGACAATATAAAACACTAGCAAGTGTTTGAAGATGATAAAGAAATTCATAAATTTTTGGAATGCATGGAGGAGTTTTCAGATATTCAAATTGACAATGAACAAGACACAACTGAAAGTCAAAACAACAAGCCATTCAAAAAGACTTTGGCTGGAAAAGATATTATTGAGCTGAAAACAAACTTCATTTGTAAAGGATTGGTTTCTTTAGAAAGGTTGTTTGATAATAATGATGTATTTTTGAAGTATGAAAACAAGACATATGGATAAAGTACAGTTGATTGCAACATTGGTACTGAAAATCAACCTAAATATGTTAAAGTTTCTAAATTTCTCCCTAAAGAAACTAGAACTAAATATGTCAAATTGTTGAAGTAGTATGCAGATATTTTTTCTTGGTCTTACAGTGATTTGAAAACAGATGACATAAGCATAATGGGGCACAAAATCCCCCTCAATCAGAATCTAAACCTGTGGCACAAAAGATAAAGTGCCTCAATCCTATGTTGCTCCCTATTATTGAGAAAGAAATCAGAAAAATGTGGAAAGCTAACATAATTCTTCCTTTAAAATTTTCCAATTGGGTAGCTAATATAGTCCTGGTTCGAAAGAAGAATGGATAAATCAAAATTTCTGTTGATTTTTGCAATCTGAACCGGTGTTCACTAAACGATAATTATCCTTTACCCAAAATGGATCATATTTTGTAGAAATTTGTAGGTTCAAAGAGGATGTCAATGATAGATTGTTTTTCAGGATATAATTAGATTTCAGTCGACAAGCAGGACAGGGAGGAAAAAACCTTTACTACACCTTGGGGAACTTTCATGTACAATAAGATGCCTTTCGGTTTGATGATTGTAGGTGCAAGATTTCAGCGGGAAATGGATATTTCCTTTGTAGGGGAAAATGACAGATTTTTTGTCATTTGATTAGATGATATAACAGTCTTTTCAAAATCTTATCTTGACCATTTAAAACACTTGCAACAAGTATTCGATAAATGCATAAAATTTGGTTTATCTTTAAACCTAAAGAAATCATGCTTTTTTGTCCAAGAAGGAAGACTGTTGGGGCATGTAGTAACATAAAATGATATTTGCATTGACCAAGGGAGAGTTGAAGCGATTAAGAAAATTGGTTTGCCCAGAAATAAGAAAGAGTTGCAATCATTCTTGGGTAATATTAATTTTATGAGGCATTTTGTTCCAAATTTGTTGAATTCATTAAGCATATACATATCTTGTTAAAGAAATATGCAGAGTTTAGGTGGCGAGATGAAGAAAAAAAATATTTATTCACAATCAAATCTACTTTGACTGAAGCCCCAGTATTAATCAGCCCTAATTTTGAAAAGGATTTTCTGACTTTTTCATGTGCTTCTGAAGAAACTATTGCAGTAGTTTTACTTCAAAAGAACAAGGAAGGCTTGGAGCAGCCAATTTATTTTTTTAGCCGTGCATTGAGGGATGCTGAATTGAAATATAGCTTGGTTGAAAAACAAGCATATGCACTAGTGAAGGCTCTTAAGTCTTTTCGAATTTATGTGTTGCATTCCATGATTATTTCTTTTATATCAGATATTACTGTTAAGGATGTATTGTTACAACTTGACACAGATGGTAGGAGAGTAATATGGTTGAAAAAAATTCTGGGGTTTGACATTGAAATCAAACCTACTAAATTGATAAAAGGATAGGGTTTGGCCCACTTAATGGCATAATCAAATTTTAAAGCTCTGAATCTAAATGTGGAGATAGCTGAAGAAATAGATAAGGAAGGTACAATTTATTATCCTGACATCTTTTTTTCCAATTGGTATAAGGATATAGTGTATTTTTTGTTAAATTTCAGTTGTCCTCTAGAAATGTAAAAGTCAAAGAGGAGAGCTTTTAAGTTGAAGGTTGTTAAATATTTTATTATGGAAAATCAACTTTATTGGAAAGACCCTGTAGGAGTTTTGTTGAGATGTCTAGATGAGGTTGAATCCCAGGATGGTAGGAGAGTAATATGGTTGAAAAAAATTCAGGGGTATGCAACAGACATTTTTATTGGAAGGCCACTGTAAACGAGATTTTAAGAGTTGGTTATTACTGGCCAACTCTTTTTTCTGGTGTTTTTGTTAAAGTCAGAGCTTGCACTAAATTTCAAAATTTCGTTGGTAAGAAAAAGCTACTCCCTCTACCTCTGATTCCCATTTTAGCATATGCTCCTTTCCAGCAGTGGGGGTTGGATTTCATTGGTGAGATTATTCCACCATCATCAGGAAAACATAGATGAATTCTTACAGCCACGGACTATTTCACAAAATGGATTGGGGCTATTCCAACAAGAAATGCCACTAACACGGTAATCATCAAATTTTTGTTGGAAAATATTATGTATAGATTTGGCTGGCCTCAGAAGTTAGTGACTGACAATGCAATGGCTTTCAAATCTGCCAAGATGAAGAGTTTTTGTCAGAAGTATAATATTGATTTGATTCATTCTACACCTTATTACCCGAAGGTAATGGGCTAGTTGAGTCATCAAATAAAAGTCTGGTAAGAATTATAAAAAATATGATGACTGGAAATAAAATAAATTGGGATACTCAGCTAGTTCATTCTCTTTGGGCAGATAGGGTAAGTGTTAACTGATCAATTGAAGATTTTCCCTTTTAGCTTGTTTATGGTGCTTATGTTGTCATGCCATTACATTTGGCTCTGATTATCATGAAGATTTTACAGGATGAGATAGATAATTCAAACCCCATGCAAAGAAGGATGTTGCAATTGATAGAAATTTATCAAAGCAGAGAATCCCTGATTGAAAAAACAGAGAAATACAAGGCCAAAGTAAAAACTGTCTTTATAAAAGGGCAAAACAAAAAACATTTCAAGAAGAGGATTTGGTGTTGCGCTGGGATGCAAGAAGAGAAGACCATGGCAAGCATGGTAAGTTTGATAATTTGTGGTTTGGTCCATTCAAGGTTGCTCAAGTTCTTGAAAATAATACATTTCTTCTGAAACATCTAGATGATGATCAATGAGTTGGAGGTCCAGTATTGGTCATTATCTCAAAAAGTTCTTTGTCTGTTGAGTCAGCCAATCCATCCATTGTAAATATTCGGAGTGTTGTTTTTAATTTAACTCCATGCCCAATGGTGTTTATGTTTGTAAATAGAGTCAATTTCATTACAGTCAATAAAAGTCAGTTTCTCTCATTAGCTTCTAAAATTTGAAAATTCCTGGAAGTTAAAGTAACTTAATCTACAGTCCTTGAAGCCTCACATGAGGAATTCATCCCCAATAGGAGCCACTGTTAGCATTGCAATTTTTTCAATAAATTTCGAAGTCTGGATGTCGTTGTAAAGTCCTGTCTTTGATCCTCTTCCATCTCCTAACTCATGGTGAAAAAATTTGGAGGATTAAATTGTATGAGTCTTTGTTAATTTTTAATAAAATTCAAAAGGAGTTTTGAGTCCAATACTTTGTTTCTGTTATAAGGTTGATAGGGTAAAGTCTCTTCGAAATAGGTCTTTTAACTACTTTTAGTGGTTGAAGTCATAAGTTTCCATTAGAAAAAGAGTGTTATTCTTTCACCATCATTTCCTTTCCAAGGTCAGAGACAGAGTGTTAGATTCATGATTTCTGTTAAGAATAATAGAAGAATTATTTGTTATTTTCATGAAAGGAAACTATCTTTTTCAAGAGCTATGGTTATTACAGAAAAGCGAGATTTTTCAAAAGGGTAGTAATTTCCTGCAAATTTATATAAAGGAGCAGAGGAAATATTATTTAAACTGAAGCCAACATTTCTATTTGAAGATTAAGGAAAATGTTGAAGTATAAGGTGTTGCATATTCAAAGAATATTCATTTTTCATTAAGAGACGAATTAATAGGTGATCATTTTTATGTTAAGGTTATGCCACTGTATTGCTACTTACTAAAAGGTATAGGTGTCAAAAGTGCAGTACAAGTAGCAATAATGAAGATAGGTGATGGAGTTGGTGAAATAAGTGGTAGTGGTTTTAAATCATTCCTTTGATTCGTGTCATCATTGTTTACTGAGTCTGATGACATGTATAATCTGCTTCCATTTGTTCCTTTGATAGCTACAATTAATAGTTTTATTATCCATTTTAAATCATTGGTTTCTTGGGAGTTAGTCATCATTGTACAAATGTGTTGGAGGTTAGGGTTAACAAATGCCAGCACGTAGGGTTTCTTGGAGGTTAGTGCTCATTTTACAGCTGTGTTGGAGGTTAGGATTAACAGGTGAAATATGGGCAAAGGAGGGAAGGTAAATCGCTCTGAGCCAACCAACACTCGCTTTGTGGACAATCGTGCTAAAGAAGAATTCAAGGCAGCTGGTTGGTATCAGTTCTTAAAGAAATTCTCTGGTGAGAATGTGGTCGTCGCACAAGCATTTACCGAAACCTTTGATGGTGAGAAGGTTAATATTGGCTCTCAAACCTTCAACATCACAGAAACCATCATTGCACGGGAAACTCAAACTTCTACAACAGGTGAGTCTTGGCATAAGAATAATAAAAATCTTGTTAAAGCTAATGCAAATGTTTATTTGAAGCTTGAAAATGAACACATTGGATGGAATCCAACCATACACATTTCATATTTTAAACCTGAATGGCAACACATTATTACTATTGTGAAACACTACATAACTTGTGAAGGAAGATTTTCGACTGTTCATAAATATCAAATGAGGTTCTTAGTCCATATTTCAGGTGCCAGACCCATGAAATTGCCCTTTTTTCTCCATAGATCCTTATTTTCAATGTCTCAGAGAATACAAAAGATTCTAGGTTATTCACTACATAATCTATACCATAGAGGCCTGATTAAGATATCGATATCTTATCACTTGAGAAGGAGAAGAACTACCGGGGAGAATTTTATAATAAAGGAGGGATTTAACACTGCTTATTCTAGAAGAAGAGTAGGGACACCCAGAAAAGTGAGAGATTCAGAAAAACAACAGCCAAACCCTATTCACTCATCAAATTCCTTGCAAGCTGGCCCTTCCTCCATGTCATTCAAAAGGCAGACTAGGAGCTTAACTAAGAAGGTTAGATACCCTACATCTATACCAACAACACAAACAGAAAATGAAGTTCACACCAGCGATTCACCAACAAGAAGTTCACCCAAGGAACCACATACCTTAAAGTCATTCATGGAGGAGTGTAGAAAGAAGTTTTAGCAAAGAAAGACCATGTTTCATAAAAATACCCTGTCTAAAAACAAAGAGGAAGCAACTTCCTCTTCAAGGGGAAAACATAGCAGAAGGCTCATCATGACAAAGGAAGTTTCAGAGGATGTCAACACTAAAATCCTAACATCCAACCCTGTTCTACCTTTCAAGGAATTCAATCATGGAGTAAAGATATCAAACCCTATTTTAGAAAATACTCAAGAGATTCAACAAAACAATGGTATATCATTTAGGGAGCCTAAGGCTTTCGTAGGTGTTTTCATTACTTAAGAAAGAGAAAAACAAAGTGTCTGAGACTATTACAAAGGAAGAGCCTACTTTGGCTCAACTCTTCTCATCCATTGGATATTCAGCCAAGAAGAGGAAGAAGGTTGTAATACATTCATACTCACCTTATGAAGATAACAATGATACAGAATATATCAAGTCAGAATTTGAGGAAGGAGAATCTAGCAGATTTATACATGGAGGAAAAAGGCCCAAGTATATTCCAAATCCTTATATCCAGAGACCTCACACCAGGCCTAAAAACAAACTCAGATTAACCAGCAAGCTAATTGCTAGCCCTGATCTCAGGGATGAGATCATAAATGTTGATGACAACCCAGAAGATAAAGCCAAGAAGAAAAATACTTAGCCAAAAATTCAAACATGGAAAAGGAGGTCAAACAAAAGGGTGACAAAAGCTAAGGCTATCAAAATATTTTCCTCCATATTAGACCTTTGAAGAATGCCGAGCCTTTAAAATCTGAATTAGTCTTCTATTTTTGTTTTATTTGCAATATTTTTGGATATAGCTACCATTTTTCATAGAAGGTAGCTAATATTCTTAGATATTAGTATATGGAAAGGAAAAGCTAATTTTTTGTTTTATTATCACAATGATGACACCAAAGTGGATGAAGTGGATGTGATTTTTGTTATGATGAGATTTTCCAGGTGTCAGATAAACCTCTAGTTGGTTAGTCACTCATATGTTTTAGAAGATATGCAGACGTGTGTTCACATATACTCCTTTCAGTTGTTGGATTCCAACTTTTTTTGGAGATGGTTTTGATGAGCTATGAGGTCACTCAGCCACATTTATTCAACGAGCTTTAGCTCCATGATGCCACATCTTATCTTATTTCTATTTTCAGTTTTTCTTTAATTTTTTAGATGAAATCTACCTTACGTAGAGAGTTTAATAAATTCCTAAAACATAGTTCCACTTTTATTGGAGACTTCTGTATAGAGCTCCTATTTTTTGTATAAATATGGTGTAATGCAAAGACATAAGGGTTCGATGATTGCATATTGTATTACAAATTTTTGAATGTATAATATATCAGCAGAGGAATTATGGCAGCTTCTTGTGTGTATTGTTTACTTACCTCTTGTGTTTTCATATCCAAATTCTTCAGTTTCAGATTGTGATGTTATCTCTATTCCATGTTTTTGTTAGTCTCATATTTTATTTATGCATGAAAACACATCCAAATTCTTCAGTTTCAGATTGTGATGTTATCTCTATTCCATGTTTTTGTTAGTCTCATATTTTATTTATGCATGATTATCTAATTTTTTCATTCTTGCTTGGCAAGCTTTCTTGATAAGACATGTGTGGTAAATTGTCTATGAGCATTCCTTGAAACAAATATCTTTAAGCGTACAATTAAATTCTTGTAAGACTTTTGGGATCTTTCTTTCTTTGATGCACTACAATCTGAACTCTCTGTTATTTTTCTGTCTAAACAGTAGAATTATATTTTATAGACTCACTATCCTTTTTCATATTCTCCTAGCCCACATATTACCGATTTACTCTTGCTACCACATCAAACCTTAATACCCTAATATGTATAAAATATAGTTATATATTTGAAACCCTTTTAGGAGATATAAACTTCAGTCACTTTCCACAATCCAATCCAAATCATAAATAGCATGAGGTTAAGATGTGTCTGATCAAGAGCTTGTCACAATCTGATTCTAACGCTAACAGCTGCAACAAAGGAGACACACATAGAAATCGTGAGTAAGGGAGTTCGTGGTGATTGACAGTGCATCCAAAGGGCCGCGTTCTTATTTCGTGCATTGCCAGAGTATATGTCTGCAACAAGCCGGGTTCTACATCGTAATACCCAGTTCATCGGTGTCGATTATTCATCCAGTGGTCACTACCGTCGCGTTAGGGTGTGGAGCCGTCAATATGCATTCAAGTATTTTTCACTTGGGAGAGATGACTGCAATGCATATGAAAGCTGGCATATATGCTGTGAATTGTTGTGAATTAGTGGTGGTAATTCAAAGGCTACATTATTTTTGAATGTGTGTGCACGATTTCGTGGTTGAGTTTATGGTTCGAGGGACTCTGATTCAACATCAAAGTGTAGATGAGTCCCCAAGGGCGGAGGTATTTTTGACATCATTGGTTTAAAGGAGCCTGATTTGTGGACTATATTGTACCCTCAATGCTCAAGACCATATACAGGGAGAGTGGAGACTTTATTTCCTTTATGTGGGTGACATTCATGTTGGGTTGTTGTTCGTTCCAGTCCCTATTCACTGTGGGTGGGAGCGTATCATATAGTGCATGAAATCTGAACTATTAGCTTGGTACTTGGGAAACATATTTATGAACAAACATTGGAAGGTGAAATGGTTTTATCTACAGTTATGTGAGTTAGTTCATACCCGGGTCAAGTTATGCTACCAAAAGTCAAGTTTTATTTGTGCGTTGGGGTCATTTAAAGACATGTGCATTGGAACTGCTTATAATTCCGAGAAGACCCAATTTATGGAGCTACTATGGGCAGAGGAAAGCATGGACCATCTTTGGTGGGTAATATCAGCATAGGAAAATTTTGAATCCCTATTGTTGGGCGTGACTGGTGTCTTATCCATCCTGTTGGGTTGACGTGTTGTTGGTTTATTAGCATGTTCATGGGCTGGCTGTTAGATAAGTAATCAAAGGGAAGACACTGTTACACCACTTCAAGGTTCCTTATAACTTCTACTCACTATATTCAAGTTAATAAAATGATTTGAATTTTTTCTTATTTTCAAAATTAGTGCCATTGTATTTGGACTAGCGTAGAAAATCAAGGGAAATATTTAAATCACTGGAATCCAGCGTAGAAATTCAAGGGAAATCTTTAAATCACTGGAATCTTTAAATTTGACTCAGAGATTTCCATGAAAATTGGTGGCATTCCAAACTGGTGTTTTATAAGGGACCCCAACGCTGAATTTAATTGTGCTCTAACCAGAGTCCCATAAGGCCAAATTCTGGAAAGAGTTCCCGGGGTTATATAATTACAACCATTTGTACCAGTCACACAGGATCGGTTTGCAGAACTAAGATCACAGCCCTGTAGCAGCTCAATAGAAGGGGGTGCAAAATTCCCTACACAACCAAACAAGAACCTCCATGTATTTTTCTGATAGCTGAGCATATAATCTGAAGGCATATAAAGACCAAAAAATCAAGAATAGACACTGAAATATGGTAGAAAATCAAACAAGTTCGGGTTGCCAAGGATCTCTGTGGACGCTGACCAGAAATTACACTCCCATCAATAATCCAGGTTTCTCCCATACATTTTCTATTGCATCATTTCATTGCAATTTTATTATAAAGGCTCATAACATGATGGTCATCAGTCTCCTATTTGTATCCCTGAACTCGTTGCAATATCAGTCCTATCAGTCCTAAGTGTTAGGTGAATTCCATGGGTATATGCCACTGTGTGTATTTTCTTGAGCATTAGCACATACTTCACACCTACAACACTGTTAAGGATAAAAAAAATAATGGCCTCATTATCACAAATGTTATTTCCATTATTGAACAAAAACATGGATGAAGCATTAAAAAAATCCCTTAATAAATCAACAACAACAACCAATCGAACCCTTTCAAAGGGAATACTTTCTATGCTACAACAATAGAAACTTCAAGAAGACCATGATGTGGGCCACAAAATATTCAAACTTGGGACAAACTTGAGATGTATGGGGGTTACACCCCAAGCCCTTCTCAAACTAGAAGAGCTTGATTCACTCCTTTTCAAGGTGGATCAATTAGATGGGGAGAGCTTGATTTGGGCTCTAAAACCAACCATGCTTGCCTTAGCACAACCCAAGTATTTGGAGCACCCTTGTATATGAGTCAAACTTCTAGTTGCCCCGTGTCTTAGAAGTATCTTGACTTTGACTGCACATATACCTCCTCACAGTGATGATATTATGAGGAGAGTATTCAGATTGGTAGTGGAGACCTTTCAAGATTTGGATAACAGTGAGGGCCATACCTTTGGGAAGAGGCTAGAGATTGTAGAATTCATGGCGTTGGTTAGAGTTTGTGATCTCATGTTTGAGCTGGAGTGTGATGAATTGATCCTACAAATGTTCCAATGCTTCTTTAGCATTAGGAAACATCATCCTGACATAATCATAACACACATGCAGTGCATTTTGTCGTCATGTATGAGGGGTTATGATGCCATTTGCCAGGAGTTGCAGACTATATTATTGAGAATTTGGAGGAGAGAGCAGTTGGTCTCACCTGCTGCTTATGATTTAACCGAAAGGCTGGTTGAGAAGAACATTGGGCTATTCAGGAGATAATTGAACAGGTAGGAACTGCTCCAATTTGGTGGATTAGGTAGCAAAAATGAGTCGAGGAGGAAGGGACTTTTCTTCATCTGCAAAGAACCGTGGGGGCCTAATCACTCATGCTTGAGAGATGTAGATGAGGTGGAAGAGTTAGAGTAGGAGGAAATTCCTTATGTATGTCAGGATGATGACTCTTCTTTGGGTGAGTCTATGGGGTCATATGAAGACGCCTTTGGGGAGCATGAGCAATCATGTGGAGTCGTTGACAGTAGGCCAGCTCTATATTCCAGTGTGTATGGGGAGTAGTCAGGGGAATCTAGGGGAGATATTTAGGAGGATGAGTCACCTGTGATGATTCAACATGAGAAGCATATGGTGGATCATGAGTCAGCTGAGGAGGAGAATATGAATAATATGCATGATGATCCTTTTGTGGAGGGTGATTCGGAGAATCACATTGAGCTCGTGATGGAGGAGGATGAGCGGCCACCCTTGAGGTCAACCATTGATGAGGAGGAGAGAAATGGACATACAACTAGTAGGATGGAAGCATTTATAGGCACTTGTCCTCAAGAGGTGCTGGAGTATGGAAATACAACGTTGCAAAGGATTGGTGGGCTAGAGGAGAATGGAGTTTCCTACCCGGCGAGGGAGACAATAATGCATCCATATTTGCATCTACCCATTGATGAGGTGCAAACACAGGTAGTGCCGACCATCACAACCGCAACATTTTTAAGCAGCATCCCACTCGAGGGGTATATAGATAGGGCTTGCAACATAGCTTGCCCACTTTTGTCCATTATATGGAGAGGGGTAGGATTTCTTGGACCGATTCTACTGGTTGATAGGGAAGAGCTATTGGACTTGAGCATGGACCATTATCAACTTAGTAGACGTATGCCTTGCACAGGTGTCCATATGTTAGATTGGCAGGATATCATGAGTTGGTATCCTATTGATGGAGTATCATTCTTAGTTTCTGGCACATTTCGGCAGGAGTAATTAGATGAGAGAGTTGTTTCATGTTTCAGTGGGCCATGGATTGTGGACCGACAGTCCATAAATATTTTAGTAGCACTAGCCCATCATCAGTGGAGCAGGAATGACCTCGGCCTAGTTTAGAGGTTGGATTGGAGAGAGTTTTTGAGTTGGTATTTGCTTCATGGAGCGACAACTATAGCCAGAGATAGAGCACAATCTGAAGCATGGGAATTGGGTGATGATTACCCAAGGTGGAATTGCGATCTAGGAGGATTGGTTGATGATATGTATAGTGAGATATCAGTTTTGGATCCAAGCATGGATGGGTCTGCTTCTGGCAGCTTAACACAGAGACATAGCAGCACCCAATGGTTTGTATGGGATCCAGGAATTAGGTCTCAGTTGCATTGAGCAAATAGGGTGGTCCACATGTTTGGATTTCTTGAGGGTAAGCAATCTTGGGCTGGAGGATTTGTAATGTTCCAAATTTTATTTTTCTCCATAGTACAGCCAGGGTGGATTTATAGATAGGGGATGGCTAGGCCATTAGAGCAGGTTCATGTTATCAGGAGTTCTAAGGGAGTTTTGAGGAGTTTTTACAGGATTTTATGGCATTCGCTTGACATATTTAATCATCAACACAATTTTTCTTTCATTCTGTCACATTTCGACAACTTTCAAAATTAGCCTTATTATGGAGCCTAAATTAATTAATTATGCTCGAGGTGGTATTCCGAGAATATTATTTGATGGAACACCTCAGTTTAATATTTCGTTGGAACTAGAATGAGGAGATATTCAATATGGGATGCTGAGAAGTAACTTATAATGGCTAGAGAGAGTACTGTGGGTGATTTTCCATTTTCTTTAATTAAAAATGACTTTAATTAGTCATTTAATTAAAGGAAAAATAATTAATTAGAGGAAGAGGGCCCAAAAGTGACTTAAGTGAAATATAATTAAATTAAAAGTTACTAAGATAAATTCCATGGAGAATATTATAGAATGATAATAAAATAATAGAATAAGATGCTTCTAGAGGCTTGGAGATCTATCCATCAGATCTATAAAAGGGGAGGAGGAGGTCATTAGATTGGATCATTGTTTGTGTGAGAGGTTTGAGAACTTGATTCTCTACTTCAGCAGTAGCCCTAGGACGAAAACCATCGGGTGATGTAGTGAGAGTGGGCGAGCACCCATCTCTTCCCTCGGTGGATCCATTCAGGATTCACAGGTTGCAATGATTTTTTGCAGTTAGTTTTGGGAGTGCCAGATTCAACATTAGATCAGATCAATTTTTGGGGATCAGATCGTATATCTCAGATATTTCAGCTATGTTATCATGTACACTCTCTCCAACTATTTCTTATAATAAAATATGAGATCATTTCTGCTCTATATGTTAGTGAAATTGCATATGATTTATGTCTCTTGTTTTACATGGAAATCTTCAGTTAATGTATGATAATTTTATATGGAGCATTTTTTGAGTTAAAACTCTGCACATTTGGTAAAATTTCCCAAAAGGGATATTGCAGGAAGTTACTTTAAATACATTACGAGATTTATCTTCCAATATTTCCTATTTCCCTTTATACTGAGCCCCTCAATACCTTATAACCTCGGGATATTAGATTAATGTAATAGCATAGGCCTCTGGTCAACTCATTCATAATTTGACAATCCGACCTAATCATCATGTTCACATGGAGTCCTCTCTTTGCTTACATCTCTATATATTTATGCAATATTCAATCCTGAATTCCATGTTACCCATGTACTCGAGAGCTTGGATGTATTTTCAATTATAATTTCATCAAACCCTGAGCATTTATTCCTCGGGATGACTAAGTGAATTTTTGGATATCCATTCTACAGGGTGTGAGCACATGGTGATGAAATTGTTTTCCTTGATGGCAAGGGAGCAACAATGGAATAAGAGAAGTAAGGTATATTGCAAGGATATTTTACAATAAGAGATGAAGGTGATGACAAAGAATAAATAGGAACAACAAAGGCAAAGAAGTAGAAGCAAGAAAAAGAAGCAACAAAAGATGAAATGACAAGAAACAACAAAGCAATGACGTAGGAAAAGGCATATGTTATTATATTAGCAAAGCAACAAGTGATGTTTGGTATTTTTAAACACAACTATGTGAAACACACACATAGGAAATATAAGTGTGAGATCTATTATTATTCACAAATATAAGAATATATATAATACATGTGCTGACCCTTGGTTTCACATTCTAAGTGGTCTTTTGGACTCCTTTTTTCTATTCGCCTTCTACACCTACCCATAGAGGATTAGGTATCCAACATTCCCCCCCTTAATCCAAAGGGGTATGTGTGAGTCCAAGAAGAAATCTGTAATAAAAATTTGCAAAGTATGCATATGACAACACTTAGGTTGAATGAGCTCTCTGAAATTTTGGCATAAAAAGGTGGTTTAAGGATGACCACCAACACTGGAATGTTTAGTGTAGTTCCAAGAACTCTTACGAATCTGGAAAGAGGCTGAGGTCCTCTGCTAGAGGAAGTGTCCCTCATATTTTGAAGAGGGAGACCTTCAACCTATAAGAAGGTAGGTCTACAACTTGCGATGGTTTAAAGATGACCACCAACTCTGGAATGCTTGATGCATTTCCTGGAACTCTACCAAAACTGGTAAGAAGCTGAAGTCTTCTGCTAGAGGAAGTGTCCCAAATTATTTGAAGGAAGAATATCAACTTCGCATAGATGGTTTAAGGCTGACCACCAACCAAAGGCATGCTCATGGGCATATGTGTCTCTAGCTACAACTCTGAATTTGGAATGAGAGATTGTGGCTCAGGCTTGCTTGAACTGCTGTGTCTCTGGCTACAAATCTAAATCTGGAATGATGGATTGTGGCTCAGTCTCGCTTGAAATTTTGTGTCTCTGGCTACAACTCTGAATTTGGAATGACAGATTGTGGCTCATGTTCACTTGATTTGGCTTAGAAGCTTGTAGATGACCACCATTTCCCCCCTGTCAGGTACAAGGTGAGATGATGGCGAAAACTCAACTGCATGACCGTTCAATACTCTAGAACAAGTTCTAACATATTACTTAAACATCTTCTTGGCTGTTGATGCCCATTTCCAAGAAGTGATCCATCCAAGATGAATCTTTGTTCTTGTAGGAGACTTGTTTCTAAAGCATCTGTGTGAATAATGGGTGTGCTGACCACAGTGCTTGCACAGGTGAAGATCAAAACAATGAACTTTCATATGGCCAACTAGATCACAGTGTTGGCATTTTACAATCTGTTGTTGCTGCCGTGAAAGAAGAGCAGGATCTGGAATAGATGAAGGTGAAATGTCATAAAGAAATACGTCACTCTGAAATTTGATGGGCTTGGAGTAGTCTGGAATATGAAAGAACAATTACTTTTCCTATCCAAGACCTGTTATGTGTTTGTTATGGACAAGCTCTTCCCAATGTCTAATGATGGGCTTTGCAGGCGAAGCATGAGCTTTTGCATCTGCATACAAATCTGCTCCTTCATTGAGCACTAGATCTGAATCAACTGTATCATTATTGACTTGCTGCTTATGGGAGTCTGTTCCAATGTTCTGAACATAAACAGGTTTAGAATGATGAGTCCACTGCTGTAATTCTGCTTGCTGAAGTTGAGATTCAAGCAACAAAAAATCAATCTTTTCATGTGCATTTTGTAGACAATTTTTAATGTCCATGAGAGTGTTCTTGTTGATTTTCACCATCTCATCAACAGCTGAATGAGTGAGAATATTTACTAACTCTAATACATCACCAATTAGAGCCATAATTTTCAACAACTCAAAGTTACAATTCAAACAATGATTGAAACTATGAACTAAGAAGCAATACCATATAACCCACTTTCATATTTCATGTGTACCAAATATCCCTTCCTAAATGGTTACTATCTTCATAAGTGTATACACCTTCATATGCCAACCAATCATAATAATCATAGGGCCTCCTTGAAAAACTCAACGCATATATAAAATGAACTTCACTTCACATACACCTAAAAAAACACACACACCACATGCACTATCATTAGAAGTCAGTCAACATGTATTCAAAGCAATAGAAACACACATATGCATGGATAATCACACACATAATTTGGAATTTACAGAGAGTCTTCATCAACACATCATTCAATTTCCAGTACCAAAACTAGCCTTTCAAAAACAATTTCAACGCATCATAAAAACTTCAACACAAGTTGCATACCATGGTAATTAATATATATCGACAGTCCATTCAGTGATTAACCTACTCACAAGACCACGACTGTTGCACATGTTCTACAGTCTCAAATTCTCATGGTGCATACCATTTCAAGTCAAACATACCATTTCATTGTACAACAAGCCCACCATACCATTTCAATGCAGAAAAAACATGAACTCGGGTTCGAAAGGGTGTGCGTTCATATCCAACATAAAATACTTTGTGAAAATACTTAACTCGGTCCACCAATGTACACAAAACCCAAAAATGATACTAAGAACGACAACAAAATTCAGTTAAGGGATTCGACCTATTATCTCACTCCCAATCTCCTCCTCTCCAATGACAGCCTCGGCTACATTCTGGAGCACATCCCCCGCATGCTTCACCAATGGCCTGGTCAGGAGGTGAGTGATCTGGGTAACATGATCGAGGCGTTCATTCAATGGAACTTCTGCGTGCTACCTTCTGTCTGTTTTTATTATTTTGTTGACAAAGTCGAGAAGGTCAGCGACAATAAACGTGTTAGGACCTGCCTCCGAGAGCTAAGAGAAAGGGTTGACAGAGGAGAGAATCCCAAAACCTTGCACGAGCTTCCCATAGATCCAAATTCACCTATATATGATGTTATGGTAGATGGAAATGTTGGATCATAGGACCGAAATAAATATTTTTCATATGATGACATTGTTACACTAAAAAATGTCACCTTGACATTCTGCTGACTGTATGAGGTCATTGAAACTTATACTTACCTCCTCTGCAAGTCTTACAACCTTTGTTCCTCATTCCAAGCCCTAAAACATGGAGAAAAAACCCTAAAAGGCTCAAAAAATTTGGGTACGCAGGTAATATTAAGCCTACCTGCGGCTCTCGTTAGGCACGTGTGCACTGTGAAGATAAATCGCGTTCTAGAATGCACTTTCTTCTGTGCTGTTATGCCCGTACCGTAAAGACTGTACCGGTGCAAAATTAAACCTAACTAGTGTTGAATTTTGGTCAATTGTAGAAGGTTCTAGATGAGATTTTTTGGGGATGAGCACGCTTAGTAAGGTGCATGTATCCCACACCTTAAGGAACTAATCCCTTGATGTGAGGAGCCTATCCCTTTGAAGGAGGATTCTATCCCTTTAAAGGTGGAATCTTAACCTCCTCATCTGCTCTATAAAAGGAGGCATTGGGTGGCCTCAAAGGGTTAAGATTTTTTGGGTTAAGATTTTTGGGTTAAGTTTTTGAAGATTGAGATTTTGGAGATGGAGAATTAGAATATTTGAGTTGAAGTACTGTTGAGATTCAAACTTCTTTCTACTGAGCTTTTGACAGGAAAGATCATATACCTCTTTGTGCTCCTGAAGGAAGAGTGCAAGACTTATCAAAGTAGAGGAGACTCCTGCTTCGGACCCCGGGAAGGCCTTTCGAACATCAAGGCTAAGGTTGTAAGGTTCTTCTGTTATTTTTCAGATTAATACAATCAAGTTCTGTTTTTCTCAATAAATTGTCGTTCGATTGTTTATTTCAATAAGCTGTCGTTTGATTGTTTATTTCATAGATTCCTTTATCACTATGATAGATATGTTTTATGATTATTTGTTATATAGGTGCTATTAATATTTGTTTGTTTGTGATTGCAGATCTCCAAAATACGACACTTTCTTGTGACGAAAGAACTCTTGTTGTGATGGAAGCACTATGACCGCAAATAAGCATTTGGATCTAAGGTAGGATCGACACCTTCATAGAATTTAATTGCAAAACAAATATATTTATAGAAAGACAAACTTAGTTGTTCGTTTGTTGCTAGATTGTCTTCTGACACTAGGGAGATCGGTCTTGTTCGCAAGAACGATTTATCCGGCCTTTGAGTGTTTTTCGATCTTTGGAACTCTCACCCGATTTTCTTGACTTGCACTTGATTGGTTCTTAGATCACATTAGAATCATCTTGTGTTTGAGAATTCTCTTGCATAGATCACATTTGCATAATTAGAATTCTCATTTTCAGAATATAAATGAAAAATGTGCATAGATTACATTTGCATACTTTTCAAGTGAATTATGCATAGATTACAACTGCATAGTTTACATTCTGAAAAATCAATCATAGATTTAGATCAGTTTTCTTTGATCTGAATTTAGATGTTTTTATGCTTGTTTTAAAAACACAAAAATAAAAAATTGTTTTGGGATTTATTTGCATTAGTCTTTCTTGATAAAATTAGTGCATTAGAGAATTTGTTATATTTTCTCTTAGTGATCAATTTTTTGCATTGTTAGAAGTGAATGGAAACTCTTTCCCTACTTTAGTTAGGATTCATCGAATTGGAAATATTACATTATCATATTCGATTGCATTCAGTTTTGGTTCGGGTCATAACACCATTGGTTTCATATCCATTTACCCTTTTGAGTAATAACAGCCTTAATAACACAGCGCTTAATAAAATTCATCTAGTAATTTTTACATTTATAGGGCTCTTATCACCAACATATCTTAGGCTAGTATCTTGGAGTAGGGAGTAGTTAACTCTCCAAGGTAGTAAAAACAAACAAGTAGACAAATCTTGCGGTAGGAGATAAATCCAATTGTAATTTGTATAATCTGGGAAGCTTCTCTTAAAGAAGTAAATCACGAGATCATGTCCGAACCTTTGAGACAATCAATTATGTTTCATTGGGGAAGATAGAAGATTTTGCGAGTATTACAAATGGTAAACCTCGGATTAACCATTGTCGAGGAGCCTGGGGTCACTTGTCGGTAAACCTCGGATTATTTCGAGGAGCCTTCAAGGGGATTGAGCTTTGTTACTCTGCCCTTGCGCGTGGGATCGGATCGTAGACTGTTCCCCCAGTTGTATTTGTTATTGTTGGTAGCCTTAGCGTCCATAAACTTAAGATTATTTCCTAAGGTGACGGTGAAGGAAAGATCTCACTATACCTGGAGGAGACGTCGACTAGACTCACTTGGACTCTCTGGGGGGTTTCTCTTCACTTGAGATGGTTTTGTGAAGAAACTTGTTCCAGTCAGTTTCATTAAGCAGGTTGTCAGGGTAACTGTTCCAACCGCCCTTTCTATATTAAATTCTACGATGTTGGATTTCATCACCAACTAGTGTTTTTAGTACGGGAAGTTACTGTTTGTGTGTGGTTTGAATCCTAGATTTGATAGCGCGTGTTAATTTGTTTGTTTTTACTTTTAGAGACCATAGGTGTGAATTGTAAATTTTAATTGTTAGGTGTGAATTGTGAATTGTTAATTTTAGTTTTAAATTGTTAATAAAATTCACCGAAGTTGAATATAATGGCAACTGTTCCGGAATTTACCAACCAAGGAACCCTTCTTAACGAGATTCCTAGTACTTTTCCTTGCTTTGGAAATGTTGGTCCTCCTTATATGGCTACATTGTCATTACCTGGATTTACAATAGGTTTACCGATATGGTTATTTTCAACTTCGTTGGCCCCGAATACTCCAATTGTTCCACCTCAACCGGATGCTTCACCTCAACAAAGTTCACCATCTCAACATCACCAACCTTCTGTTGACCCTTTACCTTCTTCGCCTAATATTTATTCCTCCATTTCTTCCTCTTCGCTTGGTAAAATCCTTGACGCTAGTAACCAGGTGGCTAGGAAGAAGAAGAAAGGGAAGAAGAAGAAGAAGAAGCAAGATAAGAAAGAAGTCGACCAACCAACCATGGTTGTAAGTGTTAGTTGTGTTGAGGAAACCTCCAACATGCATCGTAAACCCAAATACCCTTGCAGGATTTGTAAGGGTGACCACTTCCTTATCAATTGTCCTGGTATTCCAAAGGTCTTGGAAGTATGGTCAGAAAAATCTCATCAACTTTCCGTTGATCCATCAACCAATGATAGTCAGGTTCCTGGGAAAAAGGGTAAAGTTAGGTTTCCTTGTAAGTTATGCAAAGGGAGTCATCAAACTCACATTTTCCCTCACATGGATGAAGCCTCAAAATTATTGGAAAACCTTACTATTCCACAGCAAGAATTTCCAACTGGTTACCGTAAAATTTCTCCCAACCTACCGTCAACCGACGGAGTGATTGATCTAATTTCAAGTACAGTCGATCCCACTCTTCCATTGGAGAGTGAAACTCATATCACTCAGGTTGATGATCCATTAGTTGATCAAGTGGTCGATTCGATTTCACATTCAATCGATCCCATTCTCCCTGTAGAGAGTGAACTTCATACCGCTCAGGTTCTTCTTGTTACATCAGATTCTTCTACGCCGGGGGGCATTTCACCTGTTTCTACAGAACCCCCTCCAAGTACTAAGGTATTTTCCTTTGATTGGAATAGACTGACAGAACCTCGTCTTCCTTCCTCCATCCCTTTCCAAATCATTGTGAAGTTGGGTGGTAGGGACATACACCACACACAGGTAGATGAAGGTGCTTCTGTTAGTATTTTATCCTCAACTGCTTGGAAAGATTTGGGTTCCCCTCAGCTTGTGCCTATTACGCAGAATCTGAAAGCTTTTAACAGAACCATTAGTGAACCTTTAGGGATCCTTCCTAAGTTTTCTATTACTTTGGAAGGTAAAACTGTCTGTATTGATCTTATGGTAGTTCGAGGTCCCTTGGATTTCAATTTACTCCTTGGGAGAGACTATGTTTATGCAATGAAAGCTATCGTATCGACACTCTTTCGCGTGATGTCTTTCCCTCACAATGGCAATATTGTGACTGTAGACCAGCTTTCATTCCCTAGTCTTGATTCGACTACCAATGATCCGACATCCCTGAATGTTCCTCATACGCAAGTGGTATCTACCCCGCCACGGGTTAATTATGTGGCAGCTAGTCCCATGTTTTCAGTTACCGATGTAAGCGAGCCTCTCACTGTTTGCTCGTCTTCCTTTGACTTAGATCCGGTAATTGACATGGAAAACTCTATGGGATTATTTGAACGTGATGTTCTTATCCCTTTTGAGTCCCTTGACATGTGTTCTTTCCAAGGAGTTGTTCTTCCATCTGATGAAGACCTCTTGGAAGCCATGATCAAGGTGTGTCCATTGACATGTGTTTCTTCCAGTTGGAAGCCATAATCAGTTGATACGAGGATAGTTCCTTTTACTGTGTCAACCTCATTAAAAAATGAATCAGTGAGTCTGAGGAAAGTTCCTTTTACTGTGTCAACCATGTTTAAAAAATGAATCAGTGGCTGGTGAGGAGAGTTCCTTTTACTGTGTCAACCTCATTAAAAAATGAATCAGTCGGCGATGAGGACAGTTCTTTTCCTTTGTCAACCTCCTTAAAAATGAATCAGTAGGTAGATTGTAGAGAGTAGACTGATAGATTAGAAATAAGTAGTTTCTGAGGACAGTTCTTTTCCTATGTCAACCTCGTTAAAAAATGAATCAGTTGGTCAGAGGATAGTTCCTATTACTGAGCCAACCTCTTTAAAAAATGAATCAGGTATGAGGACAGTTCTTTTCCTGTGTCAACCTCATTAAAAAATGAATCAGTAGGTTATATAGGTAGATTGTAGAAAGTAGATACAACGATAGTTTCTTTTACTGTGTCAACCTCGTTAAAAAATGAAACATGTAGGTGAGGAAAGTTCCTTTTACTGTGTCAACCTCGTTAAAAAAATGAATCAGTGTATCAAGAGGAAAGTTCCTTTTACTGTGTCAACCTCGTTTAAAAATGAAACATGTTTCTATGAGCATAGTTCTTTTCCTGTGTCAAGCTCGTTAAAAAATGAAACAAATCCTTCCCTAATTGAGTCAAGTCTGTGATTAGATCTTGTAAATGTTAAGTCATATTTAGGTTAGTTATTTCAGTTTTTTGCATAATTTTCTTACAGTTTTAGGTCGGGTCTTTCATATGATCTCGTAAATGAACCTTCATTCCATCCAGCTATTAATTACCAGCAGTATACTTAGTTGAATGAAATGAAGCTGGGGGGGCATGCGCTCTAGCAGTTACGCTTAGGGGGCATCAAGCACAGTTTTCTCTCTGTTTCAAGCTTGTGTAAAAATGAAACCACTCTGAAGCATAGTTTTTCTCTGTTTCAAGCTTTTGTAAAAATGAAACCTATCTTGAGTCGATTTTGGTTATTATTTTCAAGACTCATTAAACTCATGAAAATCCCGAGATTATTTTGCTATCTTTCATTCTCGTAAAACACATGAAAATGCCGAGTTCTTTCCGTCTTTTCCTGCTCGTTAATTAAATTGAAAGTCGGCCACATGAGTACATTTTTATCCCTTTTTCGAACTCGTTAAAACTTACGAAAAAGTGAAAACCATGAGTACATTTTTATCCCTTTTTCGAACTCGTTAAAACTTATGAAAAAGTGAAATTTTGAGTTCTCTTTTAAGCCCTTTTCAGACTCTCTAAAAATGAAAAGATTGCCGAGTACTTGACTATTCGAACTCGTTAAAGTAAATGAACGGTCGTCCCTTCAGTATAAGTTTACCCCTTTTACGGACTGAAATGGACTATTTACGAAAAAGGTATACGTTGACTAATTACGGTCAATAGAGTTCTCTCCCGCATTATTTTATCCTTTTTCGAGCTCGAGAGACTAAATTTATGAAAAAGTACACCCATGGAGTTTTCTTAAGTTTTTTCTTCTGACTCCCTAAAATTGAAAAACACCGAGTTTCTCCTATATTGGACTCGTTAAAACTTAACAGTAAAGGACCTGTTTAATTTTCAACAGGAACGAACCACTCCTTCTTAGGGTTCGAATCTTAAACTAAGTTGGACTCATCCGAAGGATGAGCTTATAAACAATAAAATGTTATCCTCCTCAAGCTTGTCAAAAATAAAGAGGTACTTGCCAGAAATGGTGGGGGAAAAGAGAGAAAAACGAACCTGTTTGTTACATTTTGATTATTCGGAAAACCGTTAACCACTCTTGAACACGACACTTTTGTTCACCTGGGTTGGGAAATCCTTTGCCTAACAGTTAATCAAACCATTTTGAAAGTCTTCAGCCGGTTTTTGGGTATTAGCTTTGGGTCAATTGTCACCAAGCCATCTGCAGTGTCGTTATGTGTTCAAGAGGACAGTTCAAACAAACCATTCATCTGCAAAATATTTGTCTTCCATTTTGACCATCCCTGAGTCAGTCCTTGCCAATATATTTCTTCAAAACTTGATCTATGATTTCATGTTGTGGGCTTGCCTACAACGGATCACTTTCTATCGACGACAGCTCATTATCTAGGAAGTTGATCTAGAAATCGTCAGTACCTTGGAATCTGCATGCCTTAATGGCAGGTTTCTCGCCTTCGACGACAGGTTGCATCATTGACCTTCGATCGAATGATTCCGTGACATGTTCGACTTCAGCTCATTTATTCACATTTCATGGATTTTACTGAGTACTTTGAGAGCCATTGAAATTACTGGTGGTTACTCTCACACTTGTTAACAATTTACATTATTGACTGGTAATCAAGTGGTTTCTACCATGTTCGTCTTCAACAAATTTAATCGCATGGATAGAATCGTGCTAGTTCAAGATGCTGAAATCAAGACCTTGGATCTAGTTTCTACCATCCAGGCTGCGAGGAATTTTGTTATCAATTATATAGTGGAATATTTATAAACAGATGGCTGCATCCATGCTGTGTCTACATATGTCTATACTGTTGATGTATTGAAAATCATTCCTGTATCAGAACAATTTAGATTAGTTTCTAGTTAGTTTTGATCTGAGTATGGGAATGCCTACCTCAGCGATGATATGTTTACATATATATATTTTGCATTGAATGTTTTTACAGGTTCCAACTGGGGTGTCCACAGGATGATCCTTGAAATGATAAAGTACTGCACTCTTCATATATGACAGACTTCAGCATCATCTATTCCAAACTTTGCACTTTAGGGGGCAATCTGTTACACTAAAAATTGTCATCCTGACATTCTGCTATGTGTATGAGCTCATTATAACTCATACTTCTCCCTTTGCAAGTCTAACATATCAGTTCCTCATGTCAAGCCTTGAAAATCAGAGAAATGTTCCTAAAAATATCCTAAACTTTGGTGTCGCACTTTCTCTCTATCTTGCCTGCGATCCCACACCTAATGTTCAGCTCTCTTGCGTACCTGAACACACTTTATCTGTGTTAAAGGTGTGGACCCCTGTAAGATCAAAAAGGCGCAAGTAAATTCCAAAAAGCTCAATAAAAGTGAATTCTAGAAGCTTCCAGAAAATATCTTGTGGTGATAGAACCGCTCTTATGAGGTGCATGTATCCCTTACCTTATGGAGCTAACCCCTTGATGTGAGGAGCTTATCCCTTTGAAGGAGGATTCTATCCCTTCATACTTGGAACAGAAAACCTCCTCTTTTCCACTATAAAAAGAGGCATTGGGTAGCCTCAAAGGGAGGTCAAGCTTAAGAAGATTTGAGGTTAAGTGCTGTTGAGATTTAGACTCAGTTGACTAAGACTTTTGTGAGGAGAGATTACATACCTCTATTTGTCTTGGTTGGAGGAGTGCAAGACTTATCAAAGTAGAGGATACTCCTGCTTCGGACCCCGGAAAGTCCTGTGCAACATCAAGGCTCAGGTTGTAAGGATTTTCTTCTTTTGAAATTAATACAAATATACTCATTTTTCTCAATAAGTTGTTTTTTCATGGTTTATTTCATAGATTCCTTGATCACTATGATAAGCATGGTTTATGATGATGTCTATACAGGTGCTATGTAATATTTTTCTTGTTTGTGACTGCAGGTTTACGAGGAAAACTCCTTCAAGTTCACGAGGGACAACACCGACTTCAAACAAGCGTTGGACATACGGTAAGTCTTTTACACCTCTATAGAGCTTTTTGTAACCTTACATGCTTAGATAAAGATTAGTCTATTTGGCTGTTTGTTGCTAGATACTTTTAGTACTAGGGAGATTAGTCTTGTCCGCAAGAACGATTTATCCGTCCAACAGAAACTTCTTGACACATATTGACATACCCTAGCACCCTACACATCCATAGCACCTGGCATGTATTGGCATATCTTGGAACTATTTGGCACATATAGTTAGCACACCCTCAAACTCCCTAGCACACTTTGGCACTTCTTGTCATGCCTTACCAATGCTTAGCATACCTTTTGAATCCCTCCTTGGCATGAAAGCTAGCACTCATTAACACTGGTACCTAGCACATGGTCCTCATATTCTTTAACTTCCATGAATTTTGACCTGGTGCTCCCTTCATGTTTTTTCCTAGTACTCCTTAACACTCCTTAACATGCATTGGCACTCTCTAGCACACCTTAGCACTCTTTAAGATGCCCTTCCACTTCATAGCATGCATAACACTCCCTAACACATATTATCGCTTGGCACGTGTTGGCGCTTGGAATTTCTTAACATGTATGGAATACATTGAGATGCCTTGGTATTATTTGGCATGGTTTAATATTAAATTTATTTCAGATAAATTGTTGGAAAGTAGATGAGAAGCAACAAAGGAAGACTTTGCACTTAGAATGTACTAATACTTTTCACTTGGAACCTATTGGCGCCTAGTGTTGGTGTGCCTAGCATGCCCTTATTGGAAAAGGTAAATTGATGACTTATTAACACTCTTATGTGTTCATTTCCTTGTATTTTAACTTTTTTCTCCATTTTGTTGCCTTGGCAGTCCTTGGCATGCATTGACACACCCTTGCACATATTGGCATGCCTTATCACTTGGAACATTTTAGCATGTTTGACATGCCTTCGGACTATCTAGCACATCTTAGCATTCCCTAGCATGCCTTCACACTCATGTGCTCACAGCTAGCCTTTACATTTTTTTGATGACTTGTGAACTCAATCAAGTCCTTGGCCACTGCATTTCATGTGACAATATTAGCCTGCTTCAACTGCAACAACTTGACCAATTGCACCTACTACAAGTAGATTGTGCCTTTTTCAAATAAGAACTGCCTATAACTCATCTTATGCCATTCATGTCCAAGCTCAACTTGTCCCACTTAACTAGTTACCAAGACAAGGATCACATGAACTAGCCATGGCCATAAAACAACTAAGAAACATATCTTACACAATAAATATTTCACATGTATGTTTCGTTCATATAAACAGTAGAACATTAACTAAGAGTTTGCAAGAACCACAAGATGCACAAGGCACACAAGATATAAGTTGACACAAGTCGAGTGCCCCAAAACTTATAAAAAACAATGTACAATATGAAAATATCTAGAATAGTTTAAAACAAGAGCATGTAGCCAAAGTGTTCCACATCTCATTTTAAAAAATAGCTAAAGGAAAAACAATGTTGTGCCTAGCACAAAGTGATTTCCATTTGTCTAAAACTTCTATGTCAAGCCTTGTATAACAATATTAGGCTTACCTCATGTAAATCATATTCTGAACTTCTCCTAACCCACTTCATCCTTAGCACACTTGAATTCGCTGACACTCCCTGGAACACACTCTTATTTGTTAATTTCCATGAATCTTGACCTAGTTATCCCTTGATATGCCTCGACACTCCCTAACACTCTAATTCAGCATGCATTGACATTGTCTGAAATGTGTTAGCATGGCTTTTCATTCATTTTCATGCCCTGACCCTCCCTAGCTATCATAACCTCACAACTACACTTACTTAATTTTCCACTTGGGAACCCAACCAAGCCCTCGCTTGACTACAAGAGCTTGACCAAGTTATGGTTACTACAACTAGAATATGTTGTTGAATTATGTAGCTTGGGAGGTACTCCACAAGCCTAGTGAGATGTGCTTGTGTGAGTTTGGTCACAAAAGGCTTTGTGGGAAAAAAAGCCAAACAAAGGGATTTTGGACCCAAGATGGGGTTTAAAATCTAAAAGAAAATTAAAAAGGGAAATTAACATTTCCTAACGTCTAAGTGGATAAAACTTATAATTTCTAGAGGGTTCCTAAGAGGTCTAGGAAAAACCATTTAAGGAGGCCATGGGATGAATGAAATAACATCAAGTGAGAAGGAGCTCAGTTGATCAAGGGGGCGAAGAGAGATGTATTCCTAAAGAGGCCATGATCATTAGCATGTCGAGAATTCATTAAGATGCCTCAGTAAGATTTTGCATGGCTTAATATTAAAATTATTTGAGATCAATTATTGGAAAATAGAAGAGAAGTAACAAAGGATTATTTGGCACTTAGAATGCACTAAAACTTGGCACTTGACACTTATTTCCACCTATTGTTGGTGTGCATAACATGCCCCTCCTCTAAAATGTAAATTGATGGCTTATTAACCCTATGATGTGTTCATTTCCTTGTAGTTTAACTTGTTTCTCCTTTTTGTTTCCTTGATAGTCCCTGAAACATATTGTCACACCCTTGCACATCTTGGCATGCCTTAGCACTTTACACATCTTAGAATTTTTGACATGCCTTCGAACTATCTGGCAGATGTTAGCATTCCCTAACATGCCTTGGCACTCATGCCCTCACAACTAGCCTTACATTTTTTCATGACTTGGGAACCCTATCAAGTCCTTAGCTATTGCAATTCATGTGACATTGGTCTACTTTAGCCGTAACAACTTGATCAATTGCACCTACTACAAGTATATTGTGCCTTGTTCACCTAAGAACTGCCTACACCTCATCTTAGGCCACTCATGTCCAAGATGGACTTTACCCACTTAAGAACTTACCAAGACAAGGATCACAGCCAGCCATGGCCACAAAACAACCAAGCAACATAGCTTACATAGGCAATATTTCACATGTATGTCCAGTTCATATAAACAATTGAGAATTAACTAAGAATTTGCAAGAACCAAAAGATACACAAGACACACAAGATATAATTTGGCACAAGATGAGTGCCCCAAAGCATATACACATCAATGTACAATATGCAATTGTCTAAAATAGTTTAAAACATGACCGTTCAGCCAAAGTGTGCCATATGTCATATAAAAATAATAGATAAAGGAAAAATAGTATTGTGCCCAACACAAAGTCTCCCTTTGTCTAAAATTGATTTTTTGAGCCTCTTATTGCAATCGTAGAATTGCCTCTTGAAAATCCTATTATGAACTTCTTTTAACACACTTAATCCTTGGCAAACTTGAATTCACTGACACTCCCTGGAACACACTATTAATTGTTCATTTCCATGCATTTTGACCTAGTTCTCCCTTGTGATGCCTCGACACTCCTTAACACTCTTCAACATTCATTAACATTGTCCAACATGTGTTAGCACACCTTTTCATTCCTTGGCATGCCCTAACCCTCCCTATTCATCATGCCCTCACAACTACCCTTACTTAATTTTCAACTTGGGAACCTAACCAAGTCCTCGCTTGAATATAGGAGCTTGACCAAGTTATGATTCTTACAACTAGACTATGTTTTTGATTTGTGTAGCTTGGGAGGTAATACACAAGCCTAGTGAGATGGGTTTGTGTGAGTTTGGCCAGAAAAGCATTTATGAGAAAATAACACAAGAGAAGGGGCTTTGGACCAAAGATGGGGTTTAAAATCTAAAAGAAAATTAAGAAGAAAAAATGATATTTCCTAAGGTCTAAGTGGATAAAGTTCGTAAGTTATAGAGCATTCTTACTAGGCCTAGCTAGGAAAACCTATTTAAGGATGCCTTAGTATGAATGCAAAAGCATCAAGTGAGAAGGAGCTCATTTGATCAAGGAGGCCAAGAGAGAAGTATTTCTAAAGTAGTTCAAGTTAGAGGGTTGAGTAAGCGTTGCTAAAGGGAGGCCATGATCATCCACCAAGAGTAATATCATCATGTGAGGGTTCACAAGAATGTCACATACCTTAATGGGTTCAACATAGGAAGTTGGATGGCATATTCTTGGTTCTATTATGGAAAATTAAGCTCAAGAGAGGCAACTCATGAGAATTTGGGCATGTGATTTCGGTCGTGTTTCTGTGTGAAGGCCGCATCAAATTTTGAAATAGTAGAGAGGATTGAGACCCTACCTTGTGGTGGTTAGTAGGTTGTAAGGTCTATGATAAATACCAACACAAATGGAGGAGGGTCTGCACTAGAGTTTAGGGCCAAAACATAATTAGTCACAGGTGTAATATTGAATGAGGTAACCGTAGTTTGAGGGTCGTAGAGATCTAAAGTTCAGATAAAGATTCAGTCAAAGAAGTGCCCAGAATCTATGGATCCATATGATCTAGGCCGAGTCTCTTATGGAGGAAAGAGTTATCATTTTTTCTATGGGTGGATAGGGTGTGTTCTAAAGCAATTAGAATAGAAGTATAATTCCCTATTTAGGGAGGTTTCCTAGCATGTTCAATCCATAAGGTATGCCATTAAGACTATGACAAATCTACATAGAAGAAGAGGGGTTGTGACCCTTACAGAGAGGTTTGTATATGCAATATATACCACAAATTTGGAAGATGGTTTGCAGAAGTATGTGCGGAGATATAAAATCCAAAGGAAGGTGGAACCTAAGTAGAAGATGGAGCAAAATAAATGTTTCATATGAGGAATGGATTGACATGAAGAGGAGTTGATTTTGGTGGACTGTGTATATACTTTTGGACAGAGATCTGAAGCAACCTATAAACATTTAGTCAATGGACTGTTAATGGATGATTTGTGACCCTAGTTCAATCATCTACAAATTTTTAGAAGGATGATAAGATGAGTAGTTCATATTTGTTCATATATTGGACAACAAAGAAATTGGTACACAAGAATAGTGATTTTGAGAGGACTCGAATCACTATTAGGTGGCGTATTTGAAGAGTCCTAGATGAGGGAAATGTTGTGGGCACTAGATCAATAAAATAATTGACTGTGGTTGGGAAAATTGATGGCAGACCAAGTACAATTGGAGGGTTGTTAGGTGACTGTCAAAGAAGAGCTCTAAGTCTTGTACTTGTGAAGGAAAACAATACTAGTAGAAGGGTAGGTGTATTGGGCCTAAGGACGTGCATTTGAATGACTAAAGTAGGAGTCAGGTGGGCTAGAAAACTAGCCCTAATTCATTGTATTGCAGTGGATTGCATCATTGAGAATGAGGGAAACCTCCATATCCCTAAACTTGTCATCTTGGAGCAACATATGGAAAAATTGGGCAAACCAAAGAGTTGTTCAGGACGGAGTTGTGAACAACTGATCAAAAACCCTAAGTGTTGCAAACCTTAAAGGAAAAAAGAGGTAGATAGAGGGAAAATGTTTTTGAGACGAGTTCAGTAACTTAAAGGAGTTGAGTTCATTAATAGAGGCATATTGAGGAGTTGCATAATGGGAGGCACGAGGACTTGCCAGATATGCTCAAGACATGTGGATTGAAAGGGCTATGTGTGGCCACCATAAAAAAGTGGGTCAAGTGTTGTCTTTCTCAAGGTAGATTGGTTGTAAAAGGACTAACACCAAGCCCTAGTTGTATTCCTTGTATCAGTGTGATTGTAAAGGGCCATGATCCCTAGTACAAGAGCTCTAGTGTATTCTATTATAGTTTGTAATTTAACGAAGAACGGTCTAAAAAAGTTAAAAAAAATTCACGTGCACTAGTTGATTCCCTAATGTGTGTATATTTCATTGTGAAAAGTAGATGTGTTGTGGCACTTGAGCGTGTTTGCATAAAAAATTCTTAGACCAAACCTAGATTATCATGTGTCATGGAAATTCAACATATGCCTTGTTCACCTAAGAACTACATGTAACTCATCTTAGACTACTCATGTCCAATCTCAACTGATCCCATTTAACAAGTTACCAAGACAAGGCTCATCACATCCAACTGTGGTCGTAAAACAACTAAGCAACACAATTTACATCTTGACATGCCATAACACCTGACATGTCTTAAATTACTTAGCATTATGTGGCATGTGTTAGCATCCCCTACATTCCTTGATATGATTTTACACTCCCTAACACACCCTAGCACTTCCTAAGACGCCTTAGTATTTTAACATACCTTGGCATTGCCTAGTATATAACCTTGTCACTCTCTCCTTAACAGACCTAGAACTCATTAACACTCCCTATCACGCACTCTTAGTCGTTCGTTTCCATGCATTTTGATCTAGTGCTTCCTTGTGTTTACCTGACACTCCTTAACACTCCCTAGCACACATTAGCACACCCTAACACCTGGAACATCTTGGCATGCCGCCCTAGCACTCTAGCATTCCTTGGCACTACCATCAATTATTCACAATTAAGAGAAAAGTAATAGAGGATGATTTGGAACTTAAGACATGCTAAAAATTGGCCCTTGGCATGTATTGGCACTAGTGTTGGTATGCCTAGCATGCCCATCTTGAAAAGGTGAAGTCTGAATTATTAACCCTCACATGTGTTCATTTAGTTTCATTTTAATTTGGTGTTCCTTTTTTTCTCCTGACACTCCTTGACACGCGTTCACATACCCTAACACCTGGCACATCTCGTCATGCCTTAACACATGGCATGTTTTGGCATGAATTAGCATGCTTTGGCATGAATTAGTATGCCTTGGCACTATCTGGCACATGTTAGTGTTGATCAGTGGTTGTCATTGATGTCAACCCAAGCAGCACCAGGGGCTACCCCAATATTGCATGGGAATTTTGACCTACCAAATTACTATATTCTAGGTCAAGAATGCTTTTGATGGTTTCTTCCTGTCGAGATGTTTCCGTTGATATATGGCACGCCACGTAATTCTTCACGGTTTGAGAGATATTCATGTTTGAAGTTTGTAACCCCAGTTAGTGGGCTAAAACCACATGGGGTTGTGGCATGGGTCATTGAAAAGTCATAATTAATATTTTTAAGCTCCTAAGATCCCTCCCACGTTTAGTTTTTGAAGCCCCTCTCAACCTAAACATTTATATAAATTGTGATCCTCATATCCTCCTTATGCAAGGGGATTTGGCCATCTGAAATAGGTCATCGTGGCATTTTCGCTCTAACGTTTTTTCTACGAAGGTTCAGAAGCTGAAATTTTTATGAGGCGAAGAAAAAATCCTGAGGAAGCTCCTGTGAAAATTTTCGATCAAGATACGCAACATTTTTGGAGATTTGATCTCTGGAAGTCAGTGTTTTATAAGGCTCATGAAATTCATCTCAAAGAAGTGACCTTGGGAAAATCGTCATAACTCTCTCTCTGAGTATCGGATTGGAATTCTGTAAAATGTGGCAGATAGTGCATGGATTGGAGTTTTCTCTCTATCAATTTTAGAGCCGAATGAAGAAACAGTGACACGTGGCATGCCATACAAGTTCTCTATACTGAAGCATTCCATAATTAGGGCATTGTGAGAGATTGAGCATAACTCTCTCTTGAAGAATATAAATTGGATCATACCTGTGGCATTGGAAAGACGACTCAGAACACTACTACAGGACCGAAAATTAGATATTGGGGATCTGAAATAATAGAGATACACCAGATTCAATATTGAGCTCCTAGAAGGCAAGAAAAAACTAGATCATGTGTTGTCAAGGGCTGCAAAGGACCAGACTTTCTAGGGCAGCAAAGAAAAGCAAGGTGCAACAGAGGGTAGCATGACAAGAGCAACAACCAAGGTGCAGAACAACAGCAAGAATTTCATCACATGAAGTCTTCAAGTGGGCAACACTGCATACAATCACTGTAAAGGTATCATTGTACTAAGTCATTATAAATACATTATTGTAAAAATTGTTCTAGTGTCTATCTGCCAATAGTTGAAGAGGCACTGTCGGGAGGTCTAGGATCATCATTAGGTGGTTGTGTCATAGTTGGGGTTATGGTCTAGTGTGTCTTCTTCTTCTACATCATTCTATATCATTTTAAAGTGGACCATTTTTCCTGGCACGGGAGTCCATTCTTCTTTTATTCTTCTATAGGGTGGTAGGGTGAGTTGTAGCTCATTGGGTGTTGGGGCATCCGTTCAGTTGATTGCTGAAGAATCTTGGGTGTTGGAGCATCCATCCAGTGGGAGCTGGAGAAGAATGATTTTCTAGATTCTAGGAAGTTGGATCTTTATTTTCAATTGGAGTTGAATATTAAAAAATTATTAGAAAAGCATTAGGTGGTTTTTGTCCCGGAGTAGGTTTCCACCTTAAAAACTATGTGCATTTGTGTTCCTTTTGTTTTCTGCTATCATTGTACAAACACTGATAATAATTGAAGATTAACTAATGCTCTAATTGAAAGGAATATTGATTCACTCACCCCTCTCAATATTTCCAAAACTTAGTGCACCCTGGCACTTCTTGAAATGCCATAGCATTCTCTAGCATGCCTTGTCACTCCCCCCCTTGGCACATCTGACACTCCCCAAAACACCCTCTTCTTCATTCATTTCCATTCATTTTCACTAAATGATTTATTTTTGATGGGGTGCATGTCTAGAAAGAGTTCCTTTAAGAGAATAAAAAAATGATTACACCATTACAGACATAAGTAACTGCGAGAGTCTACTTGAATGACATTAGGAAACTACACAAGAAATTTTAAGAATGACATTTTTAGGGTTTATTTTTATGGTGTGGGTATGTTAAGAAGTGGGTGGGAAATATGGTGCGTGAATGCTTAGAATACCTTCTCACTCCCTCCTTGGCATGACAACTAGCACTCATTGCCACTCCCTCACACACCCTCATATTCATTCACTTCCATTCATTTTGACCTAGTCCTCCCTTATGCTGTCCTAGTACTCCCTAACAATCCTCAACATGCATTGATACTCTCTACTTAGCACTTTTCAACATGCCCTACCACTTAATAGCATTCATAACACTCCCTGACACACATTGGCACTTGGCACATGTTAGAGCTTCGAAATTATTATCATGTTTGACATGCATTGAGATGACTTGGTATGCTTTGGCATGGCTTAATATTAAATCTATTTGAGATCAATTATTGGAAAGTAGATGAGAATCAATAGAGGAATATTTGGCACGTAAAGTCTACTAAAACTTGGCAATTGGCACCTATTCACACCTAGTGTTGGTGTGCCTAGCATGCCCCTCACAGAAAAGGTAAATTGATGACTTATTAACCCTCTTATGTGTTCATATCCTTGTACTTTAACTTGTTTCTATGTTTTGTTTCCTTGACTGTACCTGACACACATTGTCACACCTTTAGACATCTTGGCATGCCTTAACACTTGGAACATCTTAGCATGTTTGACATGCCTGCACTATCTGTCACATATTAGCATTCCCAAGCATGCCTTGGCACTCATGCCCTCACAACTAGCTTTACTTGGGAACCTTACATTCCCTGGAAAACCTTGGCACTCCCTAGTTTTCATACCCCCATAGATAGCCTTACTTTTTTTGCAACTTGGGAACCCAACCAAGTCATTAGAAAAACAATGTTGTGCCCAACCCAAAGTCTTGCTTTCTTTGAAATTACTTTGTCCACACCTTATCACAACCCTAGGCTTCGCTCTTGCAAGTATTATTTTGAACTTCTCCTAAACCATTTCCTCCTTGGGACACCTGGAATTCACTAACACTCCTTGGCACACACTCTTATTCATTCATTACCAAGCATTTTGACCTAATTCTCCATTGTGTTCCCCTGGAACTCCCTAACAATCCTCAACATGCATTGAAATTGTCTCCCATGTGTTATCACACCTTTTCGTTCCTTGGCATGCCTTGGCACTCCTTAGCTATCATGCCCTCACAACTACCCTTACCTTTTTTTAGACTTGGGAACCCAACCAAGTCCTTTCTTGATAAAATAGCTTGACCAAGTTACAATTACTACAACTATATTATGCCTTGTTTGTTGATCAGCGGTTGTCATTGATGTGAACCCAAGCAGCACCAGGGGCTAACCCAATATTGAATGAGAATTTTGACCTACCAAATTAATATATTCAGGGTCAGTAATTCTTTTTATGGTTTCTACTTGTCGAGATGTTTCCGTTGATATATGGCACGCCATGTAATTCTTCACGGTTTGAGAGATATTTATGTTTGAAATTTGTACCCCCAGTTAGTGGGCTAAAATCCTATGGGGTTGGGGCATGGGTCATTGAAAAGTCATAATTAATATTTTTTAAGCTCCTAAAAGCCCTCCCACGTTCACTTGTTGAAGCCCCTCTCAACTTAAACATTTATATAAATTGTGATCCTCATTTCCTCCTTATGAAAGGGATTCGACCATCTTAAACAGGTCATCGTGGAATTTCACTCTAACTATTTTTCTACAAAGGCTTAGAAGCTGAAATTTTTATGAGGCGAAGCCGAAATCCTGAGGAAGCTACTGTAAAAATTTCAGATCAAGGTGCGCAATATTTTTGGAGATATGATCTGTGTAAGTAAGGTTTTTTGCAGACTCCTGAAATTCATATCAAATAAGTGACCTTGGTAAAATATTCATAAATCTCTCTCTGAGTATCGGATTGGAATTCTGTAAAAATTTGTAGATAGTGCACATTATTTAGTTTGCGCTCTATCTATTTCAGAGCCAAATGAAGAAACAGTGACATGTGGCACACCGTACAAGTGTGCTCTTCTGAAACAGTCCATAATTAGGGCATTGTGAGAGATTGGGTATAACTCTCTCTTGAAGAGTCCAAATTGGGTCAGACCTATGGCATTGGAAAGATGACTCAGAGGACTACTAAAGGACTGAAAATAAGATACTGAGGATCTGAAATAACAGAGATACACCAGATTCAATACCGAGCTCCTAGAAGGCAAGAAAAAGCTAGATCATGTGTTGTCAAGGGTTGCAAAGGACCAGACTTTCTACAGCAGAAAAGCAATGCAAGGTGCAGCAGAGGGTAGCATGACAAGAGAAGAAACCAAGGTGCATAACAGCAGCAAGAAGTTCATCATATGAAGTCTTCAAGTGGGCAGCACTGCATACAATCATTGCAAAAATATCATTGTACTTAGTCATTGTAAATACAGTATTTTACAAATTGTACTAGTGTCTATCTGCCAAGGGTTGAAGACGTAGTGTTGGGAGGTCTAGGATCATCATTAGGTGGTTGTGTCAAAGTTTGGGTTATGGTCTAGTATATCTTCTTCTTCTACATCATTCTATATCATTGTAAATTGGACCATTTTCCTTGGTACAGGAGTCCACTCTTCTTTTATTCTTCTAAAGGGTGGTAGGGTGGTGCTAGGGTGAGTTGTAGCTCATTGAGTGTTGGGGCATCCGTTCAGTTGACTACTGAAGAATCTCAGGCATTGGAGCGTCCATCCAGTGGGAGCTGGAGAAGAATGCTTTTCTAGATTCTAGGAAGTTGGAGTTTTATTTTCAATTGGAGTTGAATATTAAAGAATTTTTAGAAAAGAATTAGGTGGTTTTTGTCCCGGAGTGGGTTTCCACCTTAAAAACTATGTGCATTTGTGTTCCTCTTGTTTGCTGCTATCATTGTACAAACACTAATAATAATTGAAGATTAACTAATGCTCTAATTCAAAGGAATTCTGATTCACTCCCCCTCTCTCAGTATTTCCAACAATTGGTTTCAGAGCTTGGTTCCTTCAATAGCATTTTAACAGCTGGAAGGAGGTCATGGAGCATACCAAGAATGGTGTACCTCTATTCAATGAAAATAATTATGCACTCTGGAAAGGAAGAATGGAGGTCTATCTCTTGGCACAAGGTTACGAAGTATGGGACACTGTTCAAAATGGATTTACATCAACTACGAATGAACAAGGTAAGAAGAATTTGGTAAATGATGCAAAAGAAAAGAATATTATTATCAGTGGACTTATTGAATCTATTTATCATAAGGTGTTGGGTTGTAAAACTGCCAAAAATGTATGGGACAAGCTTGAGAATATATATGCAGGTGACTCAAATGTCAAAGAAGCAAAGCTTCAAATCTATAGAGAAAATTTTGAGCAACTCAGAATGAAAGAAGATTGCAACATTGCTGCATACTTCCAATACGTTGATGAAATAACCAATACTCTGGAAGGATTGGGAGAGCCAGTTGACAAGAAGACTATTATACGGAAGATTCTTAGAACGTTACCAGGGAGATTCAACCCAAAGGTATCGGTCTTAGAATACAGTGCAAATCTAGACAAACTCAGCAAAGAGGAATTACATGGAGTTCTCATAGCATATGAAATGAGACTTGATGAAGAAGAGGGTACTTCGCATCTAGAAACTACAATTTGTTGCATCTAAGAAAACCAACAAGGATAAACAACCTTCAATTGAAAAGACATGCACCTGCAAGTGTGAAGAAAAGGGAGATGATGAAGAAGGTCTTTCAAATGAAGAATATGCTTACTTCACGAGAAAACTAAAAATTGGTAAGGGACAATTCAAAGGTAAACTTCCATTGATATGTTTTAGTTGTAATGAGGTTGGGCATTTTACAGAAAAATGTCCAAATAGAAGTAATGGCAACTCAAAAGGAAAGAAAGGCTTTAAGAAATTCAACAAGCAAGGATCCAAAAGGAACTTTCTCTCTAAAGAAGATAGCTCATCATCTGATGAAGACAATGACAGTGAAGAAGAAGCCAATGAGAGAGTATTTTTTATGGCCAAGCACAATAAACCCAAGCGCAATAAACAAGAGGTATCAAACAACGAAGAAGAAGGATGGACCATAGAAGAATTTTATGAGGAAGCAATCAAGCTTATAAAATATCTCAAGGCGGAGAAGATCCATTACAAAACTCTTGAAGAACAAGTTCAAGGTCTCAAAATTGAAGTTAAAGAACGCAAATGCATTGAAGAGTCACTTCAAAAGAAGTTGGAAGAAAGCAACCAAGAAAGGGAAGAATTAGAAGCCGAAGTAGTCTCGTTGCGTGAGGAAGTCAAGAAAGGAAAAACTATCCAAAACTATGCCAACAGCTCAAGGGCATTGGAAGAACTCATCAACAATCAACAATCTTACAATGAAAAAACTGGCATCGGTTACAAAGAAGAATAAGCAAGACCTTCTACAACAAAATACAATGAACCTATGAGATCTAAACAGCCTTGGAAAACAATTCCTTGACAAAAATTTCCATCCAGGTACCAACATATTTTTTATGGCTACTGTTATTCATGTCGAAAATTTGGTCATAAAGCTGTAGAATGTCACACGTACCCTAGGAACGAATACAATTCCAGGAGATCTGTCAAATATGAACCTCCCAGGGCTTAGCAAAACATCAATAGATTTGAACATTTAAGAAATAATATTGAATGTTACAAATGTTGAAACTTTGGACACATAGCCAAAGACTGCAGACTTGAAAATCCTCCAGAAGAATCTTCGAAGCCACAAAATGAACGAACATGGAAGAAGAAGAAGAATGATAATTGTGCTCTCGCTCTCAAGGCTCAAAAGAACAAAGATGTGTGGTATGTTGATAGCGGTTTCTCAATGCATATGACTGGAGATATAAATAAATTTGTATCTCTGAAAGAGAAGAAGGATGGAACAGTGTCCTTTGGAAATGATGGATCTTCAAATGTTATAGGATCAGGTACTGTCACTCTCAGAAGCAAAGATGCTCTAGCCAAGAATGTTCTATTGGTTGAAAACATGAATCACAATCTGCTCGGTGTTGGACAAATGTGTGATCAAGGACACACAATACTATTCAAATCCACGAAATGTGAAATCAGGAAAGGTGTGTATGGTGAAATTGTGGCTATAGCAAGTCGAGCTCCAAATGACATATATGTTCTGGATGAAGCAACTAAAGCATGTCTAATAGCTAAAGAGGATGATACAATAATTGGTAGCAATAATGATTGACTAAGTAAGAAGTTTGCTACAAAGGTGCAAAGTGATTTCAAGATGTCTTTACTTGGTGAGCTGACATACTTCTTAGGGGTTCAAATATCTCAGCAAGAGAAAGGAATATTTATATTTCAAGCCAAGTACATCAAGGAAATGCTCGATAAATTTAAAATGGAAGATTGCAAACCCATCCTTACTCCAATGGTAACAGGTTGCAAATTGAGCATAGACGACTCATCTAAGGATGTGGATCAAAGGTTGTATAGATCTATGATTAGTAGTCTTCTATATGTAACAGCCTCCTGACCAGATGTTATGCAAGCAGTTCAACAAGTAGAAAGATTCCAAGAATCACCAAAAGAATCACATATTAAATATTCACTAGCATTGGAATATCTTTGCCAGAATCGTGGGATTCTCCCAAGTTCTCATTAAATTTTTATTTTTCAGAATATAAAGGGGGAGTGGAAGTTGATTACAGGTCTATAGGATGGTTGTGTGTCAGGGGGAGTGGAAGTGTGTACAGGTCCGCAGGATGGTTGTGTTTCAGGGGGAGTTACCCTTTGCCATTGATGTCAAATGGGGAGAGAATGTTGTAGGAAGAGGCGTCATGATCGCAGGGGGAGTAGTTGTGTTGCCATCAATTCCAAAGGGGGAGATTGTTGATCAGCGGTTGTCATTGATGTCAACCCAAGCAGCACCAAGGACTAACCCAATATTGAATGGGAATTTTGACCTACCAAATTAATATACTCAGGGTCAATAATTCTTTTGATGGTTTCTACTTGTCGAGATGTTTCTGTTGATATATGGCACGCCATGTAATTCTTCACGGTTTGAGAGATATTCATGTTTGAAGTTTGTACCCCCAGTTAGTGGGCTAAAACCCCATCGGGTTGGGGCATGGGTCATTGAAAAGTCATAATTAATATTTTTTAAGCTCCTAAAATCCCTCCCACATTCACTTGTTGAAGCCCCTCTCAACTTAATCATTTATATAAATTGTGATCCTCATTTCCTCCTTATGAAAGGGATTCGGCCATCTGAAACAGGCCATTGTGGTATTTTCGCTCTAAAGTTTTTTATACGAAGGCTCAGAAGCTTAAATTTTTATGAGGCAAATCCGAAATCCTAAGGAAGCTACTGTAAAAATTTCAGATCAAGGTGCGCAACAATTTTGGAGATATGATCTGTGTAAGTCAGGTTTTTTGGAGACTCCTGAAATTCATCTCAAAGAAGTGACCTTGGTAAAATCGTCATAAGTCTCTCTCTGAGTATCAGATTGGAATTCTGTAAAAAGTGGTAGATATTTCATAGTCTGTAGTTTGCGCTCTATCAATTTCAGAGCCAAATGAAGAAACAGTGACACGTGGCATGTTGTAAAAGTGTGCTCTTCTGAAACAGTCCATAATTAGGGCATTGTGAGAGATTGAGCATAACTCTCTCTTGAAGAATCCAAACTGGGACAGACCTATGGCATTGGAAAGAAGACTCAGAGGACTACTACAGGACTGAAAATTAGATATTGAGGATCTTAAATAACAGAGATACACCAGATTAAATATCGAGCTCCTAGAAGGCAAGAAAAAGCTAGATCATGTATTGTCAAGGGTTGCAAAGGACCGGACTTTCTATGGTAGAAACGCAAAGCAAGGTGCAGCAGAGGGTAGCATGACAAGAGAAGCAACCAAGGTGCATAACAGCAGCAAGAAGTTCATCATATGAAGTCTTAAAGTGGGCAGCACTGCATACAATCATTGTAAAGGTATCATTGTACTTAGTCATTGTAAATACATTATTGTACAAATTGGACTAGTGTCTATCTGCCAAGGGTTGAAGAGGCAGTGTTGGGAGGTTTAGGATCATCATTAGGTGGTTGTGTCAAAGTTTGGGTTATGGTATAGTATATCTTCTTCTTCTACATCATTCTATATCATTGTAAAGTGGACCATTTTCCCTGGTACGGGAGTCCATTCTTCTTTTATTCTTCTATAGGATGGTAGGGTGGTGCTAGGGTGAGTTGTAGCTCATTGGGTGTTGGGGCATCCATTCAGTGACTACTGAAGAATCTTGGGCGTTGGAGCGTCCATCCAGTGGGAGCTGGAGAAGAATGCTTTTCTAGATTCTAGGAAGTTGGAGCTTTATTTTCAATTGGAGTTGAATATTAAAGAATTATTAGAAAAGCATTAGGTGGTTTTTGTCCCGGAGTGGGTTTCCACCTTAAAAACTATGTGCATTTGTGTTCCTCTTGTTTGCTGCTATCATTGTACAAGCACTGATAATAATTGAAGATTAACTAATGCTCTAATTGAAAGGAATATTGATTCACACCCCCCCCCCCTTCTCAATATTTCCAACATTGTTCACCTAAGAACTTAATATAACTCATCTTAGGCTACTCATTTCCAATCTCAACTCATCCCACTTAACACATTACCAAGTCAAGGCTCCCTTGACTTTCTTTGGGGCTCCATAACACTCCATGACATGCATTGGCACACCTTAGAACCTGGCACATATTGGCATGTTTCCCTGACCTCTAGCATACCTTGTCACTCCCTCCTTAGCACACCTGGAACTCACTGACACTTCATGTCACAAACTATTATTTGTTCATTTCCATGCATTAATTTTACCTAGTTCTCCCTTGTGCTTCCCTGACACTCCCTAACACTTCCTGGCACATTTTGGCACACCCTAGCAACTGGCACATCTTGGTCGCTTTCCACCCTGGCACTCAACTAGAATGACTTAGCTCTGCCTAGCAGAACTCACCACTCTCTCCTTAGCACACCTGAAAATCGCTGACACTCCCTATTACACACTCTTATTCATTCATTTCCATGCATTTTTATGTTAGTTTCATCATTTTTTTTAATATAAATAAAGAACCCCAGAGGTTTAAAACCATAACCCTAGAATCAAAATCCGAGTGGTGCAGATTTTGCATAAAATATCTATTTGGGGGACACAATAAGTCAATTTGAAAGAACTATATTTAGGATTGCAACTTTTGGTTGGGCCTAGGGAATGACATGAAAACCTCTAGACTCATAAATGGCCAAAAAACATCATTTAGGACCTACAAATGACCCTAGAAGTTCGAGACCCAAAAAGCCATAGAAAAACTTATAAGAAGATAAAGAACCATTGAGTTAGTGGAAGAGGTTGGTGGCCACCAATATCCACCTGGATTAGAGTGCCAAATAATTTTATGGTGGGAGATAAGGTATGGTTGCATTTGTATAAAGAACACCTCTTAAGATCCCATTGGAGGTACCCCCCGACTCTCCATTCTGATATAGGCCTTACACCAACACAAAGATTGCGGGTGAAGATGCTTCTAAATCAAATATTCCCTTTTCTTTGGATTTAACCTTATATTTAATGTGGAGCTACTTCAACCATATTTCCCACCTCTCACAGGCACCTCATGTTCCTACTTTGGCGCATGTGTCCCACTAGGAGCCATATCCAACAAAATTGTATGAGATTAAAGGGAAAAAAATATTAGATTGACCCAGGTCCTAGATTAAATACTCAACATAATTCTTAACTACTCAACATTCTTCGCTTACTTTCACAGACTCATACCTATGAAAACCTTGTTAGAAACAGATACACTAGCCTTTTAATTTGCATCGGCATTGTATTTTGTAAATATTCATATAAATTGTGTTGTCCATGGTGATAAATTTTAATCCCTGGATCTCCTGCTTGCAGTTGTCTATCACTCTCTCCTTTTATTATATGCACTGCTCCATAGGTACAGGACCAAAGGCTAACTGGAACATCGACAACTTGAAGTTTTTAAGACTGCATCAATCTCTCCTTCAAACTTGAAGCAAATTTTCAAAGCTTCCTGAGCCTTTTCCTCTAAGGCTCTAGCCTTGTCAAGACATTTACAAGCTTCATAAAAAACAAATTATTTTCTCCAAGTCGTTAAGCTGAGGAATGTCTACCCCCTCATCAGGATATTTTATTTTCCATTGAATGATGTCATCTAACATATCTAGAATATTTTCCAGTTCTTCCTTGATAGGCCCCATCCTCTTTATATAATCATCAAACTTAGGAGTTTTATCTTTGATGCCCTGAATGCTCCTATAGAATTATTTCTATACCATACTGAGCTCCTCTTGGATCTCAAGTGATTTCCCTTTGAAATCTTTAACTAAGTCTAGTTCACCTTGCTACTGGAATTCTAGCGATGTAATTCTTTGCTTAGTAGCACTGAGTTCCAATTGAGCATCATATACTTTTCTCTTCAGCTTGGAAACATTATCACTTGTTGCTTGGGCCATGGTAATACAGGCAGCTTCAGTCATCTTTGGATCAGTTGTTGTTTCATGAATGAGAACCTCCTTAGTGAAAATCAATCTCCAAACCTTATCCTTTTTGGAAACTTCCTGTTGAATTTGTTCTTCTTGTATTCATAATTGAATGTTTTCAATACCACTACTGGGCCAGCCATGGTCATGGGGAAAAATTGCTCCTTCTCCATTTCTTCAATCTGACATGGTTCCACTAGAGACTGAGGAGTGGGGCTTATCTTCAGAGATGATGGAATGTCATGGTGTTCAATCCTTTTATCTTTCCACATAGCTTATTCCTTCTTCTTTTGGAGTTCCTCATCTCTTTTCCTCTGAAAATCTTCATCACTTTTCCTTTGTTTTTCCTGCTGCTCGAATCTTTGTTCAGTTTCCAAAGCCAATTGTTTCACCAGGTCATCTTTTTATGCTTTCCTTCTCTCTTCTTCTGCCTCCTTCGCTACTTGCTCTTCTTCAATCATCCTCTTGAGTCTGTCTACTTCTTTTTCCAATGCTTCCTTCATCTCCTTCACCTATTCCAATGCCCTATGAAGCTTTTCAACTTCTTCCCAGAGGTCGAAAATAGGTGGAGCATTGGTCTGTTTGACCTTCTTCTGAGGTCCTTAACTTAGATTTTTTTTAACCTCAGATGGATAAATAATTCTCTTGAATATTTCCTCATCAATATCCCTCTCATGAGTATAAGACTATATCTTGTTGATAACAACACAATGACTAATAATCACAGCTTCAGGATCATGTATCCTGAATATTATCTCTCCAAAATGATATGATTCAATTTCATTGGCCTCTTTCAGGGCTTGGTTGGTGCCATAAACTCCATAATATATGATCTTGATAAGTAACTTGGGCCATATTGACCTCTTTTCCATCTTAAGAGTACCTATAACTTGATGAGAACATTTTTGATATAATATTTCCAACTGAACCACTCTGTTCGGAGCATATAAAGGTAGCAGACGAGGAGATCTCGATGCACCATATGGCATAAACTCTGATACATCTATTGGTGAATCAGGTATAGCAGTAATAAAAATCACCAATACCACCCATCCTTACGGCTATAAGACAAATTTAAATTCCACCAAAGAGTGAGCACAAAAAAACCTTGTATCACATCTAGGCACCCCCTTGATGACCCCCAAGATGAGGAGCATAAAGACTAAGGATAATGCGTAATGAGAAAATAATTTGATTGATGCACAAAAATTTGGAATGAATCTTCACAAGAAGAGAAATTATTCAAGGAAAAGGAAGTATGATTCATATGATGTTCAGACCAGGCAGGAAGAGGGTACAAATGTGTATCTTTAGGGAACTATGCCCCGAAATCCATGCTTCACAAAGAGTGTATTTTGATGCATTGGTTTTGGCACAAAATTTTTTAGTTCAATCAAACGGTGGAAAGGCAGTGGAATGTAGATGGGGTTAGGGTTCCAACGATTGAGCAAGATTATTCATGGATTGAAATCCATTCAATTAGTAGGTAAGCAGGTCAAGTTGTTTGCCTGTATATTGGCTTTGGTATGGAGATTCTGTCTTAGTGGTTTATACCATCCCTAGGCATGGAAATCAGTCAATGATGAGTTGAAAGCACTGAGTGAGTAGAGCTTCACCCCTGCCTAATAGCAACATATCAATATTGGTTAGGATGTTTCCCACACCCCAGTTGAGTGAAGGAGCATCAATTGGACCATCCAAAGTTGTCTATTCTAGTGTCTCCAGAAAGAACTGTGTTGGCTTAGGAAAGAACTCTGTTGGCTGGGCTGTTAGCTAGCCTTCTCCATCCCACACAAGCCATCCTATTGAACCCCCTGTAGGAGGCAATAGTGATTCTTTATTGTCATCATGCATTTTGAAATGCATCATGTTATGTATTTAATACTAGATAATCCCTTTAGCTATCATGACTGGATGGGCCAACTTCTAGAAAATCACTTGAAAGTTGAAATCCCATTAATATTTTTTGTGTTGGTTGATAGTTGCTTATCATAGTCCCATATAACAAGTCTTTAAAGCTAAGATAAACTAGATCAGAATTTATGCCATATAAGCATACATGGTACTCCTTTCAACTTATTATATACATATACCTTATTATCCCAATATAGAACCATGTGCTCCATGGCACTGACTTTGTTTGCATTGGCTTAACCAATCTCTAATCCTAATGGTATGCATATTTTTCTAGTGACTGTCATTCTTTTTTGGCTCCAACACAGTTGAATAATGCAAGAAAAGAAGTGGCTTTTAGTGTAGGTCACCCATTATTTTTGTGGTTTTTGTTGTCAAAATATATCTTATATTTACAAAAAACAAATCAAAAGGTGGAACTATATATACAATGGAGCTTATATTAGTATCCTCTTCTGTAAGACTAGCAATTGGTTGGTCTATATATCTCCTTGGAAGATACACAAGATGCAGATTCATAATTGTATTCAAGTTGCAAGGAAATATTGGAAATGGATTCAGATATTCTAGACTCAGATCTACTAGGACTCATGTTTGTAACTGAAGTTGAAGAACTGGGTTCCCAAAAGGTCATGGAAATTTATAAAGGAGGTAGAGACTTGGTTGTAAATTCTAAATATTATGAATTGAAATTGATATGTTAAAATGTTGATTCAATGTCATTTTGTGACCCTAGTTGTAGAGTAAGTTAAATGCTTTGCCTAGGAGTTTTTTAATTTGCTAGGGAATTCAACACTAAAATTTCTTCTAGATTTATAACTTGAATATCTGGATCTAATGTTTTATGGGAAGGATCAATATTTATGTGTACAGGATTGCAAATACCATATGGAGTATCATGAATACATTGAAGTCGATGATCAAATTATTTGGTTTTGGTAGGTATTATCCTTTTGCTTTTGTTTTGCATTTGTAATGTAAGTGAAAATCCATGGATGCCCTATGTATCTACAAGGGGAACTTCAGAGATTTGTCCTGATGATGGGTCTTGTTCTAGGCCTGAAACGTTGATGCAAAAATGCTCACTATGGAGATTCCGAACCCAGAAACTCTAAACTCACACCACAGAAATATGAAATCTACAAAGGGGAACTTCATTTTACTTTGATGGAAATATTGGGATTCCAATCTTCCATTTTGATTAGATTGTTGTCATTAATATCTTGGAATAAATTCTGATTCTTTGATTTATGTATGCCATACGTTCGTTGTATGTTGTAATATTTTATGAAATATATCATTAATTTGACTTGGAGCTAGTGGAACCTATAATATTATGCTAATTAGGTGCCCACGTTCTCCCTACTATTTTGGTTGGAATTTTACTTCTATTTGGACATAGTTGTTTGTGTTCCTCCATTGTTGTTTCATTATTTTTTTAATGATGGGTTTTTCCTCCTTGGGATAAACTTCTTGTACACCTAGGTTTTGATATGTTGTTGTTTCATTTATGGTGATTAGTTTAATAGTTTCTAATTCACTTCAATGGTTATTTATTTCTCTTCTTCGTGGGGCCTCCTGCCCACACACCCCACCTTTTTATATGGGCTTCTCCTGATGGGTATAATATCTAGCTTGACCTGTTTTTTCTTTAGGGAATATCAATATAAATTTAATTTTCATTTTTTCCATGGTTTGGTAGCTCACATTGGCCATGTGTGTAACAGGGAACAATCCTGGTGATTTGGGCATGGTCCAAATTGTCATCTCTCTCAACATAACAAATTGCAGAATTCAATAAGATTTATTTATCTTAATTATTAGGAAATCAACTTATTGTGTTTACCTTTTAATTTTTACATATTTGCCATAAATTACCACTAATTATTTAAAATAATTTATTTTTATTTTCATAATTTATAAATTTTAATTAAAAATAATTAGTTCAATACCATAATCTTCCCTCCCCACTTTAATCCATTGTATATTAAGAATTTTAATTTAAATTCAAAGCAATGATTTTAAAACTCCACTTTTACCCACTTAAAAAAATAAAACCAAACAACTTTTAAGGCTTACATTATAAAATAAAATAAAAACTTTACCCAACCCAAAACAAAAAAAAGAGAGTTTTAGGTGGGAACATAACAAAGATTTAAGTCTGCTAGAGGATTTTATAAAAACCTTCTTCTGGGATGTTTTATCCCTAATAATGCACCTCAGGAGTGCTGAATGAGCGCATAAAGAGGCGTTATTAAATATATGCAAGGAGATTCCCCCGGATGCTCTAGCCCTGAAGCTTGTTCTTGTCCAGCGGTCACGCGTTCAGTGGAAAGCCCGACAATGGAGCCCGACAATAGTTGTGCTTCTCAGGAAGCAGATCACAAGGATTGGCGCTACCCACACAAACCACCATCAAGGTCCACCTGCTAGTTTGAGTTCAATTCCATCAACAAGGTACTCTTCCCATTTATTTCTCTACTACTGTACATTGTGGTTAAAATATTGTTTGAAGAAATAGAATAGCAACCGAGATTAATCTTAGACTATTGTTTGAAGAAATAGAATAGCAACCAAGATTAACTCACCTTTGGATACATCATTGAGGGTATATTCCAACCCAGCCACCTGTACAAACCCTCTATCTCCACCCGATCGAGATTCCATTGTCACAGAAAAAGAAGAAGATGACCCTCTTCCATGATTTCACAGTTGAATGAGTCGGTCCAATACAAGCGGCTCCATTAGTAGCACCCCAGTCTAGAATTTAACTTTGAAGAATGAGCGGGGAGTAGGAGGCCATAGCAGGAGAGAGGAGATCCACAACCATGGTTTTTGTGAAAGCCCGAAAAATCCGAGGCCTACTTCAAGAGGTTTCAAGTCAAATTCAAGCACAGGAGATTACAGTGAAAGGATTCAACCAAGGATAAGTAGGTACATAATTATGTTGGCGGCGTTGTTGTTGTGTGGCTTGGCGTACTCGCTTCCCCTGCAAAATCGTTCACGATGGATCGTGGATGAAACAAGCGGTAGGCGAGTGAAGTTTACGTGGGTGAACTGGGCAGGTCATTTAATTTTGATAGTATATGAATAATTCATTCCTAACAAACATCGAGCGATATTGAGATTAATGCATTATAGTTTATCTGAAATTTTGTGTGTTTCAAGACTGGCATATGGAGAAAATCTATCGAAACTCTTTTAAATTATGTTTTGAGGGCTCATCTATAAAATTTCTCTTGTATATTTGACATATCAACTTTCTCCTATGTCAGTAAAAATTCTTATGAAACAAAATTGATGTGACAAGGGTCTGTATCACTTTGTTATCTGAAGAGAATCCAAAAAATAAGATGATTAAATTTTAGTGAGAAAATTGTGATAATTCGTTCACTCTCAATGATTTAATGTGCGATGTTCCTAACTGGCCATACACTTGTAGTCATCGCTTTCGGGTAACACAAAACGTGACATCCGCACGGAGATTCGACCTTCTGACAAACACATGTGAAAGTGGGTGAAAAGTACACTGTGGATACCTTTAAGTACAAGGCCCACGAGAAAACAGAATAATTATCTACAGAGAGGATACTTTTCGGACAGATGAAAAGCCCTCGAGAAAAGCTCTGTCACAATAGACCCGTGACTAGGTATCATTATTACACAGGGAAAGCCTTTTTTTTAGTGGGGGTCCCGAGGACCACTTGTACTGGCTGATGCAGGAGGATCCAAGATTGTGGCATCAACATATCTTATTTTTCCGTAAAATTCATCATCCCAAGCTTTGGTGTAGATACACCGGACGATCATGGGCTTATTGAGGATGATCTGATGTTTAATCTTGGTCATCACCAACCATTGGTGATGCATTTCCATGTAGGACTTTAAAATGAGATTTCTCATTTTAAGTTCAATTCCTGTAATTTCTCCTACGGTTTGGCATGGATAATGAAAGCATTCTCCAGCTGGACTTTGCAGACAATCAGTGCACTGTCTATGAAAATAGGCCTCATAATAGTGAGGATCCATACTGAATGGACTAACACCATAATGATACCACCAGTCTGATAACCAAGGTGCAGCTGGTTCCCATGAATTAATCCATGTAGGGGAGAATTTCAGCTTTGTATAGTGGGTTTCTTCTCGTCCATCTTTATTTAATAAGTCCCACCATAATTTCTTATAACCTGTAAAATCATAAACAGTGTCAGGAAAAATAATATTCGGATTGTTTTCTGGCCATGTTTGAAATCTGCCACCTGTATATTGGCCAGGGTTCCTTGTTCTGTTTATGCTGTATGACTTGTAATAGACTCTTGTTCTATCTCCGCCACCAGTACAAATGACAGAGAGATCCCAAAAGTCTTGTGAGAGTGACCTTTCAGCTTCATGTGAAGCCATCATGCTATGTGAATACATCATGTCATGTATCCAATGACTTCCTTTAGGGTACACCCTCCTTTCAGGTACAAAGTGCTGGATATCATTATTATTTTGTAAATTTGCATCCAACACTTGTGTATTTCGGAGTTGCCACGTGGGACTCCATTTTTCTGCGTACACAGGCCATGATTCTTCATCTGAAATATACTAACCGCCTTCGATGGGCCCGGTCCTTCATTTTGTGATGATGACTATAACATGGGGTAATTCTTCGTCTTCGCAGGTCATCATTGATACTGATAAATTTCTTTACTAAGAAAGCTCCGCAAACAATTTCAGAGCCTCACCACTTTTTTAAAATCAAAATAAGCAAAGAGAGCTTGCCATCTGTAAATCCGCATCTTTCTCTGACTTCCTTTATAGTCTTAGTGATTACTTAGCTTTAGCATTGCTCGCAAGAAATGAACATTGGCCAAATGAATTGAAAACTTGTTTCTATGTAGTTCAGCAAAGGCTTGACTTCCTTTCATTAGGAGCATAATTTTACCCGCTGTGTTCAGATCATTGAATGCACCGCATAACTTCTGAACTGTTTTTGCAAGCTGTTCATCTGGGTTTACTAGCATCATCCCAACCTATGTTTCAAAGCCACTGCTTTCAACAATCTTAAAGAGTTATCATCAGCACATATGATAGAAGATTACGAATCTATTTTATCTCATCCAGAGTGCGGCCAAGTCCAAGGTTTCGGCTCTTTCGCAGTCTCGGTTGAGAAGAGACTGTTTAATGGCACATGAAGGATAGAAATTGCCCACACAATTTAGCATCCCAGCTCCAGAATCGGTTTTGTTGGTCAGAAATTTATCAGCAAACTCAAGTGCATGATCCTGTAGAGCAATTTGTCCATTCTCAATCTGGTGCCCTAAAAACTTGATTTTGGTTTGGCACAATTCCATCTTCTTTTTACTTAAAACCAAACCATTTCTCCGGACCAACTTCAGGTGTCTGAAGTGGTCTTGCAAATTCTTGGAAAAAATAAGCAGATCATCTATATAGGCAAGTAACCATTCAGCATAGGGCCTAAAGATAGAATCCATTACCTTCTGAAATTTTGAAGGTGCATGTTTTAACCCGAATGGCATTACATTCCATTCATAATGCCCATGTAAACGTTGGAGTTGTCTTCATTGATCATGTTCTGCCATCGCAACTTGCCAAGCTGCATTTCAAATCAAACTTAGAGAATATCTTGTTCCATGTAACATCTCCTTGTCGTGATCGCTATACCATTCGCTAATACAGAGCCTTGGGGTTTGTATTTATACAAAAGCTCGGGTACTCCCCGACTGCTCGCTTCTTTGTTAACATAGAATCTACAGCTTGTATTTCCAGGTCAGCTGATCCTCTTATCAAATTCTCCCGTAGAGCCGATCAACTTTTGGCAAGGTATACTGCCATGTTGACATTGAAATAGCTCTGCTTTTGCATGGTTTGCCCTCATATCCTTCTTTGTAGGGCAATTCAATACAATGCTGTTTCCGATGCCAGAAAGCATTCGGCTCCAAAAGTATCATCAGGATTGAAGACCAGTTGAGTTCTCCACAAGTTCAGAAGCAAATCTCTGAACTAAAAGAAGAATTTGAAAGAACATGCTGTTCAAAAGAGCCGAATGCTTTCTGGCATCGGAAACATCATTGTATTGAATTGCCCTACAAAGAAGGATATGAGGGCAAACCATGCAAAAGCAGAGCTATTTCAATGTCAGCAGAATACAGGCAGCTTTGCCAAAAAGAGATTGATCAGCTTCTACAGAGGAAGTTGATAAGAGAATCCAGCAGCCCTTGGAACTGTTATGGATTCTATGTTAACAAAAGAAGCGAACAGATTCGAGGGGTCCCCAGGCTTGTCATAAATTACAAACCCCTGAAATCTGTATTAGCAGATGATACATATCCGATCCCTCACAAAGGAGATCTCATGCGTCGGATACATGGAGCCAAGATATTCTCTAAGTTTGATTTGAAGTCTGGCTTTTGGCAAGTTGCAGTAGCAGAACATGATAAATGGAAGACAGCATTCAGCGTTCCTCATGGGCATTATGAATGGAATGTAATGCCATTCGGGTTAAAGCATGCACCTTCAAAATTTCAGAAGGTAATGGATTCTATCTTTAGGCCCTATGCTGAATGGTTACTTGCCTATATAGATGCTCTGCTTATTTTTTCCAAGAATCTACAAGACCACTTCAGAAATTTGAAGATCTTCATGAAGCTGGTCCAAAGAAATGGTTTGGTACTAAGCAAAAGGAAAATGGAGTTGTGCCAAACCAAGATTAAGTTTCTAGGGCACCAAATTGAGAATGGACAAATTGCTCTACAGAATCATGCTCTTGAGTTTGCTGATAAGTTTCCTGATGTCATCCTTGACAAAACTCAGTTGCAAATATTTTTGGGATGCTTAAATTATGTGAGCAATTTCTATCCTTCATGTGCCATTGACAGGTCTCTGCTCAACCAGAGACTCAGAAAGAACCCGAAACCTTGGACACAGGCGCATACGCAAGCAGTCAAGGAGATAAAAGCCAAGGTTCGTAATCTTCCTATCCTTTATGTTGCTGATGATAATTATTTTAAGATTGTTGAAACAGACGCCAGCAACATAGGTTGGGGAGGTGTTTTGAAGCAGAAGCCAAATGAAGACAGCCCGAAAGAACAAGAAAAAGTTGTGCAGTTCGTTTCAGGAGTCTGGAGTAAAGCAGAATTAAATTATGCTCCTATTGAAAAGGAAGTCAAAGCAGCCTGGAACTGCATAAGTAAGTTTTCCATTCATTTGGCCAATGTTCATTTCTTACTGAGAACAGATGCTAAAGCACTGGAAAAAGTAATCACCAAAACTATAAAGAGTCCCGAAGATGCAAACTTTGCAAGATGGCAGGCTTTGTTTGCTTATTTTGATTTTAAAGTGGAACATATTAAGGACTCTGAAAATTGTTTGCCAGACTTTCTTAGTAGAGAATTTATCCAACATCAAGAACAAATTGATGACCCTGAAAATGAAGAATTACCCCATGTTATGGTCATCATCACAGAATGGGACCAGGCCCATCAAAGAGAACAGTTGAAATATATTCCAGATGAAGAATCATGGCCGGTCTACACAGAAAAATGGAGCCCTACTTGGCAGCTCCGAAATACACAAGTGCTAGATGCAAATTTGCATAATCATAATGATATCCAGCACTTTGTACCTGAAAGGAGGGTGTACCCCAAAGGGAGTCGGTGGATACATGACATGATGTATTCACACAGCATGATGGCTTCCCATGAAGCTGAAAGGTCACTCTCACAAGACTTTTGGGATCTCTCTGTCATTTGTACTGGTGGCAGAGATAGAACAAGAGTCTATTACAAGTCATACAACATAAACAGAACAAGGAACCCTGGCCAATATACTGGTGGTAGATTTCAAACATGGCCAGGAAATGACCCAAGTATTTTTTTTCCTGACACTGTTTATGATTTTGCAGGTTTTAAGAAGCTATGGTGGGATTTATTAAATAAAGATGGACGTGAAGAAACCCACTATACCAAGCTGAAATTATCCCCTACATGGATTAATTCATGGGAACCAGCTGCACCTTGGTTATCAGACTGGTGGTATCATTATGGTGTTAGTCCATTCAGTATGGATCCTCACTATTATGAGGCCTATTTTCATAGACAATGCATTGATTGTCTGCAAAGTCCAGCTGGAGAATGCTTTCATTATCCATGCCAAACCGTAGGAGAAATTACAGGACTTGAACTTAAAATGAGAAATCCCATTTTAAAGTCCTACATGGAAATGCATCACCAATGATTGGTGATGACCAATATTAAACATCAGATCATCCTCAATAAGCCCATGATCGTTCGGCGTATCTACACCAAAGCTTGGGATGATGAATTTTACGGAAAAATCAGATCCTCCTGCATCAATCAGTACAAGTGGTCCTCGGGAGCCCCACTAAAAAAAGGCTTTCCCTGTGTAATAATGATACCTAGTCACGGGTCTATTGTGACAGAGCTTTTCTCGAGGGCTTTTCATCTGTCCGAAAAGTATCCTCTCTGTAGATAATTATTCTGTTTCCTCGTGGGCCTTATACTTAAAGGTATCCACAGTGCACTTTTCACCCACTTTCACATGTGTTTGTCGGAAGGTCGAATCTTCGTGCGGATGTCACGTTTTGTGTTACCCGAAAGCGATGATCCGCCTTCCAAGTGTCAATAATCCGATGGTCTACAGGGATGTTTGTCCCCTCTTCCATCCTATATAAGGAGGAGTAAGGCTCATTCGAAGGCATCGGCATTTGGAGTTTTAGTTTTGCATTGGTGTGTTTTGAGTCTGAGTTTTTGCTCCCTGCTCTGCATCTGCGCAAATCTTGCGATATGCTTTCACCACGGAGTCTTGACTCACAGTCCATAGGAGAACTGAGAAGCCTGTGTGTCTATTCATGTGATAGGCAAGAACCTAAAGTGGCCAGTTCTTTAGATCGAGTCTGTATCTATATGTTTGTGTGTTATAAACTCTGAGACAGAGTCTGCAATTTGGCCAGGAAGCCTTCAGTAACGCTCGCTCATTCATTGAGTAGCAACAGTCCGATAAATGCCATTGCAGTCAATCTCATATCTGATCCCTCACAAAGGAGATCTCATGCGTCGGATACATGGAGCCAAGATATTCACTAAGTTTGATTTGAAGTCTGGCTTTTGGCAAGTTGCAGTAGCAGAACATGATAAATGGAAGACAGCATTTAGCGTTCCTCATGGGCATTATGAATGGAATGTAATGCCATTCGGGTTAAAGCATGCACCTTCAAAATTTCAGAAGGTAATGGATTCTATCTTTAGGCCCTATTCTGAATGGTTACTTGCCTATATAGATGATCTGCTTATTTTTTCCAAGAATCTACAAGACCACTTCAGACATTTGAAGATCTTCATGAAGCTAGTCCAAAGAAATGGTTTGGTACTAAGCAAAAGGAAAATGGAGTTGTGCCAAACCAAGATTAAGTTTCTAGGGCACCAAATTGAGAATGGACAAATTGCTCTACAGAATCATGCTCTTGAGTTTGCTGATAAGTTTCCTGATGTCATCCTTGACAAAACTCAGTTGCAAATATTTTTGGGATGCTTAAATTATGTGAGCAATTTCTATCCTTCATGTGCCATTGATAGGTCTCTGCTCAACCAGAGACTTAGAAAGAACCTGAAACCTTGGACACAGGCGCATACGCAAGCAGTCAAGGAGATAAAAGCCAAGGTTCGTAATCTTCCTATCCTTTATGTTGCTGATGATAATTCTTTTAATATTGTTGAAACAGACGCCAGCAACATAGGTTGGGGAGGTGTTTTGAAGCAGAAGCCAAATGAAGACAGCCCAAAAGAACAAGAACAAGTTGTGCAGTTCGTTTCAGGAGTCTGGAGCAAAGCAGAATTAAATTATGCTCCTATTGAAAAGGAAGTCAAAGAAGCCTGGAACTGCATAAGTAATTTTTCCATTCATTTGGCCAATGTTCATTTCTTACTGAGAACAGATGCTAAAGCACTGGCAAAAGTAATCACCAAAACTATAAAGAGTCCCGAAGATGCAAAGTTTGCAAGATGGCAGACTTTGTTTGCTTATTTTGATTTTAAAGTGGAACATATTAAGGGCTCTGAAAATTGTTTGCCAGACTTTCTCAGTAGAGAATTTATCCAGCATCAAGAACAAATTGATGACCCTGAAAATGAAGAATTACCCCATGTTATGGTCATCATCACAGAATGGGACCAGGCCCATTAGAGAGAACAGTTGAAATATATTCCAGATGAAGAATCATGGCCGGTCTATATGAAATAGGGATTAAATGGGAAGATCTATTCCATTTTATCGGATTGCACCAACGTGAAATCATTAAAGCGATATGATACCCAAATTCTCATAAATGGGCTCGAACAAAACATACTCTTGGAATCTAAACTTGTGAACATGTACGCTATGTTTGATAGTATGGAGAATGCACACAAAGTGTTGACATAATTAGTAAACAATTTTTTTTCAATGGAATGCCATGATCAAAGGCTATGCCTAAGCTATCGGAGGGCCTCTGCACCCAACCTCTGCAATATATCACCAACACCATCACCTCCCATGGATTCAACTGCGTAGGCCTCACATGGTCCATTTTCAGGTCACCGATCCGTCCCTTTCTAATCTCATCATTGCCTAGAAATTCACCTCTCTTAACCTAAGTTCCGCAGCAGCCGAAGTAGCTCGGAGCTCCGAAAAATCTCTCAACATACTCTAACTTGGTCAACATAAATTTTTCATAGATTTCGGATTTTTAAATCTTCCTCTCAGCTTTAGTTTGGGTTCTCTGTGTTACCCGTGAGATGAAAGACATCGACATTGGGTATGTAAAAGATCAATTCGCCCCTCGCGATGCTGATATTTTGCAGAGGATCTTGCGGTGAACCCTAAATCTCATCCTTCCAACCGAAGGGGGCAGGTTAAGATCCAGCAGAAAAGGGTTCTTCCACTGAGGAAGCGCAACACAAGGAGAATTGTTATTAGATTCAAACTCGGGCCACCAATTGTTTTCCAAGCCGACTTTACATCTCTTTCTTGATTCCAAAATCGACGCGGAAGGAACTCACAGTCGAGGAAAAGAAATTGCATTCCTCTCATAATCAAAGTCACAATGTTTGTTGAAGGTCGTAAGTGGAATTCTAGTTACAGGTGCGTGGTGTTCCGGGATGTTGAGAAATTGTATAAAATATTATGGCTGATGATGCTACTCCTTACAATCCAAGTGATGAAAGAAACTTGAGATATCTAACTGTGAATTTATATCTCACAACTGCAAATTTATATCTCGCAGTAAAACAAACTAGAAATCTGCACACACTTATACTATTTTATGTACACAAAATCAATCCTCAAATCTCTTTCTTTTTAGTGAGATTTTCTTAGGCTAACATGAAATTTGGAGGAGAAGATATTGCACACAAGTTACTCACAAATAAATTATTATTATCTCCACAAAGCCAAATTACAAGAAACATAAATAATGGTTATGAGATCCAATAGTATTTAAAACATAAAAATATTATTGAGAAAATCTCTCAACATACTCTAACCACGCACAACCCAGAGCTCCTAGGGATCTCTCATATCACATCCTACCAACATGTGGTCACAAATCTCTAGAATGTCGACATCATGGTCATATCTAACTGCAAATTTATATCTCATAGTAAAACACACTAGAAATCTACACACACTTATACTATTCTATGTACACAAAATCAATCCTCAAATCTCTTTCTTTTTACTGATATTTTCTTAGGCTAACATGAAATTTGGAGGAGAAGATATTGCACACAAGTTACTCACAAATCAATTATTATTATCTCCACAAAGCCAAATTACAAGAAACATAAATAATGGTTATGAGATCCAATAGTTTTTAAAACATAAAAATATTGTTGAGAAAATCTCTCAACATACTCTAACCATGCACAACCTAGAGCTCCTAGGGATCTCTCACATCGAAACCTACCAAAATGTGGTCACAGATCTCCAGAATGCAGACATCATGGTCATACTGGATAAGCACATAATAACACTACAGTGGTGTTTCTCTCTCAACGATGACAAAATTTTATTCAGAGATGACTACTTCAATCCAAAGGCATGGATTCAAGGGCTTAAAACCATGGCCTCCAACTTTAAGGACCACACCGACTTCGTAGCCATGTCATTGTGCAAGGAGCTCCAAGGTCCAACATCTCGAACTGGTACAAATACATGCAGCAAGGAGTCTTGGTTGTCCATGAGATCAATCCCAACATCCTCATCATTCCTCCAATTTGAGCTACGACACCATTCTGAGTTTATTTAGGTTGAATTTGGTGTAGTTTCCCTTTAGGAAAATCGATTACAGGGCAAGGATCTACCTGATTAACCAAGATAAAAACAAGCACAACACACCCAAATATCGATTGGTCGTTAGATTCAGAAACAAGGATGTAGTGGTACAAATCATATATGAAACTCTTGTGAGAGATGACGTTATGTCGGCTGCTTATTCACTGGAGTTTCCACATTATGGACTCGAAGTAGGGCTTACAAACAATCATGTAGCATACTTCACTGGTCTCCTCTTGGCATGTCGTATTTTGAAACAGCTTGAGATGGATGAGGAATATGTTGGGAATGAGGAGGCCACTGGAGAGGACTACAATGTTGAGCCAAATGATTCCATCATGCCGTTCAGAGCTTTGTTGGATGTAGGACTTGTGAGGACCACCACTAGCAACAAAGTCGTCGGAGCCCTGAAGGGTTCTTTGGATGGAGGATTAGATATTCCTCACATCGGCAAGCATTTTGTTGGTTATAACAAGGAAAGCAAGAGCTTGGATGTTGAGGTCCATTGAAAGTATATATTTGGGGTCACGTAGCTACATACATGAAGACATTGAGAGAAGATAAACCAGAGAAATAAAATAAAAAAATCTCCTAGAGATTTATGGAATGACACATACTTTTATGTTTTACTCACCTACCTGTGCCCCACCTAGAAAAGACCCCCTATACTTTGTTTGATGAATGAATCCATAAAAAACATTACGATTCTCTCATTACTCTCACCCAGATCACAGGAGCGTGTGCTAAGGTATGCTCACACTGAATCTTTGTTTTTCATATCTTCTTATGTAGAAAGTTGACTCTAGAAACATGAAGGACAACGAGCATGGAGATGGTTATGACATAGGCATTAGGCTATTGCCTCTACAAAAATTAGATTCTACCACATTTATTTGAGATCCGCTCAAACCATCTTGGTTTTTAAATGTACTAATTTCATAATTGTAGATTGTAGTTGTTGGACTTCTTTACTATTGCAGTGACAATAACAGTATTTTCAACAATGTAGACTCATTCACTAGATGATTAGGCTACCAAAACTTGCCTTGCAGTCCTCAATTTTGCTCCTCACCTTGTTTCTGTACCCATCATTTGCTTTCCCCAACTCTTCATTGCATGGAGATGTTGCATTTCTTATTTCATTGAAAGGAGTAATGATTGGTCCTCTTCATTTGTTAGATAGCTAAGAAAAAAAATGCATGACTGTCACCATGTCACCAACCAAATCTGAGGTGGGATCCTCCCTCTCGATTAATGGATAATAAGCTGGCTTGGCCATTTGTCATTTCCATCTTATAGTTATATTGAAGTTCAAATTAGTACACTTGCAAACATCGTGAAAAATCTTGCAATGTAATAATATTACCAAATTTTCTTGTGCCCAAGAAATTTGAAAACATATAAATAATTTAGAAGAGATAGTAATAGATTTTGAATCAGTTTTCTTGTGAATTAGATCTAGCCAGAGTTATCACTTTTCTCATCGTACGTAAGTGTTAACAATTTTTTTCATATTTTATAGAATATATATAAGAGAAATCTGGAATATGACTAGAACAACTGGAACTAGAACTGATAGCTCTGTGGCTGGATCTACTACATCTCCATCACCAAGTTAGACTCTTTTTATCACTCATGAAATCTAGAGACCCATATCCTCATGTTGGTATATAACCAATTCTTAGCTTTCATGAGCGAACTATTTAGGTTTTATAAAAGGGAAAAGTAAGTGAATTTTGTGCGATACATGGTTTCTAAGAATCTTCATAAAATTATTGAAAAACCTTTTCCCATTTGGCGTCTTGGTTTAAATTTCATGATACAGCTAGGCACAAAATGTATCATGTGCCTTGGGTATTGGTGGTGGTAAAATGTGTACGTGGTAAAGAAGGGTACGGTCAAACTATCTTGTGAGTATTGAGTAACTATATATATGCAGATATTGACCAAATCAAAGTAGTAAGGAATTATTTTTTACCTCATGATCTCTAGAATTTTCACGACCTCTGTAGACGTGTATTACATCATTGTTTCCATCAGAATTTTCTTCCACATATGCACTATTTCTTTCTTGCACATTGTAACCTAATGGGTCTTTTTAGCTCTCTTCTAACAAGTATCAGATTGAGGACTTGGATTTCGCTTCTAACATGCATTAGAGTGAGGAGTTGGATTTTTTTTTTTAAATTTATCTTGCCTTGACTGGGTACTCTACACAATCGTTAAGTTGTTGGATTCTGCCTTCTTCCCTCACAATACTTTGTTTCCTTCACAAAATTTATCTCTTTCACTTACAACTACTTTGAACTGAAGCTTGCTACACACTTTTCACCTTCTCAAGGTGTCTACCTTTTGTTCAGCTAAACTCTCTACCTCAATTTTTTCTCACCAAAAAAGATAAAAGATTCCACTTTTCATAAAATAATTTTTTTCATATATATTTTTTTTCTTCTACATTTTGGGGGGCTTTGGTGCTTTCCTTTGATTAGAAAAAAAATGGAATCCTGGTATATGCATCACTTGGATAAACATCTTCAACGCTTGGTGATTCTTCTATAAAATCACTCTATTGTTCAACACTGAAAAAGGCTTGACCATTTTACCTTCGCAAAATAATATTCTTTAGTTTGTTGAGCTATGGTAGCTCCAGAGGTATTCTTCACTAGCTTGGTTCCTTAGCTTGTGAAGAATATTAATCATCCTTGTAAATGATTACTTAAGTGGAGTAAGTAATTAAAAAAATCCTTCTTAAGTTTTAACTTAGAAAAAGCACATTTGATTTATTGTATTCTTTTGTTGACTTAATGAATCATAGTCTAAAGTTATGAAGACAAATAATTTTACTGGCCAAGATCTTAGCCATTGATCTCAAGGGATGAGATGAGGGTTTGATTAGGAGGCTCGAGGGAATGTTTCCTTAACTGAACATGCTTTTCTTCCTTCACATACTCTGTCTGCTTTGCCTACAACTACTTCCAAGTGAAGCTTTCCACACATAGGACTCCACATTCTCAAGGTGTCCAACTTTTGTCTAGCCCATAACTCCATTACATCTTCATTCTAATCAGAGAAAAAGAAGAATCCCCTTTACAAAAGATACTGCCTTTTTTAATTGTTTAAAATTTTCTTATTTCTATGTGCTTTTTTGGTGGCGGGGTTGGGGTGTGAGGGGGTTTCTCAACTCTCTGCTTTGATTTGAAAAATGTTGGAATGTGAGCTATGCTTCACTTGGACAAACAACTTCAACACTTGGTGGTTTTTTTGGAAAATCACTCTATTGTTAGACATTGAAAAAGACCTGACCACTATACCTTCACAAATTAAGATCGAGTCTTTACATAGAGAATTTCTTTTCACCATTCATCCTAAGTGATTTGGCTCCCTTAATCTTTCTTTGAAGACTATATCATTGGGATGTTTTTATCTTACATATGTTATAATATCATTTTGATGAATTTGAGAAGGTTGAATTAGAAGATTTTTTAGATCCTCTAGATATTCTTTTGGAATATTTACTTCCATACCAATTATTTTTCCACTTGAGTGACATTTGCATCTCTACTAGCTAACTTACAACGGTTATTTGTTCACATGGCTCTGTTCTTCTTGATACTTTATCATCCTCTCATTGATATTTCTCATAGTCTCTTTTAGGTTGAAATGTACTACTCATTTTTGTTTCCATTTGAATTCTCTTCCACATATGCACTATTCATCTCTTGCACATTGTAGCTATGGTATAGCTTCTATTATTTGGCTTAAAAATTTGTATGTTTGTTTGTAATTGATAGAATGTAGTTTCTAGAAGGTTGATGCTTGAATGATTTATCATTAATGTACTACAGATGTCATTTCTATCTTTATTTATGTACAAATATGTAGGTTTTCATATATTCTACAACCAATTTGGCATTCTAGATATTTTTTATGAATATAAATGAAATATAATTTCTCTCTCTCTCTCTACACACGCATACATACACACACACATAGATTCCTGGGGATTTGGGAAAATGATGCTCTTGACAATCTCACTCTCAAATAGTCTCTCACTCCTTCCAACCTTGGATGTGCCCTTTATTATGTGGTTTTGATATTTCCTATTAGAAATATTAATTATTTAATTTATTATAACAGTTATAATATTGTATGTGGAGTTTTATAACAAGACTCTCTTTTCTGCGTTGCTTCACCCTCAAAATAAGATTAGAGCCTTACTTGAGTAAGCAATATGTTGTATCCTTGATCCAAAATATAGCACATTGATTAAAAAAATGATTTTATATTATGCTTAACAAGGAATTATATTGACAAAGGTGGTTAGGAGGATAGACTCTTGAAATTTTTCATAGTTGGTTGTGATAAAATTACATTCAAATCTTATTAAATGTTTTTGATAATACCTTCTTAATATTTTTCTTATATATACAAATGCTTCTTGATGCATAGTGCATGAGTGTATAAGAGACATGATTATCGCAAAATCACCATGACCTTGCATGTAGAGACAACCCTATGCTCTACCTTTTTTTTTTTTTTTGTGCACTAAACTAGGAATAAAACCATAAGCATACGGCACTGGAAACTCATAAATATTAAACACTTGTATCAACATCCATGAATTTAACTTCATTTCACATACATATATTTTCCATGTTAATTATTGGCACAAGGCAGTCATATAAAGAAAACATTATAAATAACATATGTACCGTTCACCAGGAGACAAGATTCAATCTTGAATTTCTGCTACTTGCGCTCCCTTGTTGGACCGTCTACTTCCAAGCGTGAATGTTGCCATGCTTAATCCGAATATAATGACCCACCGGTTGACCTCCCAGCCTACTCCTTGGGTACTCTCCTTCCCCGTGGACCCCTGAGTTGCAATGGGGTGTACAATGAAGGAAATGTGCTAGCTGATAGAGGTGAGCACTCCTTGGCTCAAGAGTTCCCTCTTTAAAGTCCTCTACCTCACCAAACTCAACTATAGCTCATAACCACTCACAATGACATAATCCCCTCGATCCAACCATAGGGTCCCAAGTCATTTTCCCCATGGCTTCTCCATTCCTTTATAGGAGGATTCATAGGTGACACTTGGCATTTCATGCATTATTAATTATTTTTTATTAATCCAAAATTTGATTATTCACCCACCCATGTGTCACCCTCTCACCAAGACTCTCCAAAATCATTTACTTAAATATTAATTTAAAATAGTATTTTCCTCACCCCAACAAGGCTTCCTATTTATTCTCCTAGTTGTCTCTTGATCCCTCCTTTCCTACTCCTTAATTTGCGTTTATTACTGAAGTTAATTGATAAGTCTCAGATTTGGTCCCCTAACTACCTCCTAATTTAACTCAAATTTCTTCTCAGATGGATATTCTTATGTTGGCTCTTGCCACATGGAGGTTCTCTAAATTTTTCCAATTTTAATTTATTAATTTTATTTTAATTCACCACCCTCTTCTCTTAAAGAAGTTTTTAACTATTTTATGTTTAATATTTATACTTAACTCTATGTCCCTCGTTCCCCATTTTTCCTAATTAAGTTACTTGTGTACATTATCCACTTAATATTTTATTTTAACATGGAAAGGGTAGAGTTATCAGGGTAAAATATTTGTTTCTTCCTATTCTTCCCTTATCCTAATTTTTATTCTTGATTGAATTTCCTTGATTATAACATCATTTACCACTTGATATGAATTAGTAGGATTTTCATATCTTGATTATATTTATTAATTTCTTTTTAGTGATGTCGAGGATGTCAAGTTGTTCATGCCCTTCAAGAACTTCCATTCGAAGTTCCAAGGGTGCCATGCCTAATAGTTTATTTGTGATGCTAAGGGTGCCAAGTCGGTCGTGCCCTTCAAGAATTTCTCTTGAAGTTCCAAGGGTTCCACGTCACTTTCCCTTCAAGCATCAAGTGGCTACGAGGGGAAATTATAGGTGCAATGACAGAGACCACTATCATCTCGTATGTCACCTGTTATAGTGAGACTAATGGTGTTGGGGATCAAGGAATCCGCCTTGATGTGCGCCCCCCAGAAAATCCTCGCGAGCGACCCAAATTTGGGACCTTCCCCCACGACATCGTGATCTTCAAGGCGAAGGTGTTTCGACCTTTCCAGCCTAAGTCACAGTGGGAGTGCTAGTAGGTGAGATCAGGGACATTGTCCCACCCCTCCCATGCAGTTCCATCCAATTGTACAACCCCATCACCCATATGTGAGTCATTCGTCCAAGCAACTAACATGTTCCTGCAACCACTGACATGTCATCAAAGTATATATATATATAGAAAGTTTCAAACTGAACTTAGAATTTCAATGGAAAAATATTAATTTCTATCAAACCAGATGTTGTCAACTCATCATATGCGAGTGCCTCTGGTGATTTCCTGTCATACTCAATAATCATCAGTAACAAAGTTTCTCAATTTTAGTCATTATCATAATAGAAACATCAACATGACCTAGTCATTCACATTGCTGTTTTTTTTTAATCAAAACTAATGTAAGTAGCTAACCTAGTGGACACATCCATCATGGTTATCATAATCATAACATCAATGGGAAATTAACATATCCATCAAAGCCATCATCATCGTAACATCAATAGAAACATACCTATCCATCAAGTCTATCATCATCATGATATCAATAGAGAACATGCATATCCATTAATGTTACAATCATATCAATAGAGAACGTACATAACCATTAATGATGTCATCATCACAGTATCAATAAATAACATACATAATCATAAAATCCACTAATAATAGAGTCATGTGTCCTAATCCTCAACCTGAGATCCTCAAAGAATAAAGTGCGAAGGATAAATGTCCATCAACCAAAGCGAGGCACTACATACACCCCCTCTTAATAATGGACTTCGCCCCGAAGTCCTTAGAGTAGGAAAGGAAAGGAAGACAAGGAAGACAAGGATGCACATCATTGGCATCCTCTATTAATCTCCTGATATCCTCATTGTGCCAAGAATCCTCAAATTTTAAATCGAGCAATTTCTCCCTAATGTTTGTTTACAAGGGAATACCAAAATATTTAAAGATCATACTTAAAACATTTTCCATCCTATTTAGGGCTCCCTTTATTCACTTGTTAACTCTGATTACCTCCCTTATCTAGTGTTTAAATGGTCTTATGTGAATATGGATTGCATGCTTTGACAAACAAGCCCCACCGTTATATTTTATCATTCTTGATGCTAATACTTTTAGGGCACACAATGTTATTTGAAAATGTACAATATGTGTATGGATATGCCTAATACATTACATCAATCTTCATTTTGTAACAAATGTGGACTACTTGGGAATAAATTAGTTCCTATAAACACCATCCCCAAGTAAGTTAATAAAATATCTACAACTTATATATGTTTAATTCTCATATATTAACACAAATGATTTCATATGAAATTAAAATCATCATAGTTATATATGTTTAGCATCTATCACCACAAAATATCTCACAAGATAATGTACAATTAGTGAGTGACCATTAACTCAAAACCACATGTGCAATGAACCTACGTTAAGGTGCATCAATTCTTCTTGGGAATTAACCTCAACTACATCACTTACACTGCTTAGGTTTAATTAATAAAAAGGCTCTTAGGCTAGGACTCACCACATAGTAGATATCCTTTAACATGAGATCATTAATATCATTATATGATTAAGCTCCGAAAAAAATTAAATAAAACTATACAAGTATATGATAGGCTCCAAAAGCTAGCACTCAATATCAACCTACCAAAAATAGTAATAATCCTTTTTAATTTCTTAGATGTCACATATTTGAACCTAAGGGCATTGTAATTATCAGTTTCAATATGTTTAATCATCATTGTCTCAACAACCACCTAAGCTAAAATCCATGTCTCCATGTATCACATGCAATGCACGTCTCTACTGTGCATATGTTGAAGAATAAGCAATTGCATGTTCTCTCTTCTTCTCTAATAAAAGAATCAACATGAAAATTTTAATCAATATGTTGATTCCCTGATGTAAAATGTACCAATCCACACACACACACACACACACACACACATATATATATATAATATGTTTAATGTAAATAATCTCTGAGCCATTATTGGATTCACCAACATGTTCCTAAGTGTTTCAAATCACTTGTGATGGCTAAGCGTTCCAAAAACCACTATGTCATGAGCCATATTCTTTTATAGTAAAGGGTATGATCATATGAGATAGACTAACTGGGTGAAGAACCATGCACAAGACAACATAATTATGGCCTTCTTTGGAAAAGTCTTTAGTAAAACTATAAACTACTAATAACCTAATGTAAGAAAAGTAGTAGACTATCATCAGGGATTTCTCAAGATGAAAGGACGAAACACGCTTGTTATTGTTCTTGTCATTACTTTGTCTCAGATATCGAAGGACACTCTAACCCTCAAGAGTTCTTGATTGATTTCTGGTGGATGATTCAACCCAGAAATAATCACCTCGAAGTAATCCTTGGGTTGACATATTTTCGATCCATATTCTTAGGTCATCATACTCTATTTCCATGAGCTCTAGACTTGGGGATTGTTCTAATATGACCTATTGCTAGCAATCTATTGGTATTGTATTCCTCCGTGAATCACTATCTTGTTGCATTGAATTTTATCAATTATATAAAGGATCTTGATCCGTTTTCAAAGAGTGAAAGGTTTTCTTGCCATAGTTTAGGATACTAACATCCTTACCAAAGTAAACATCAATTTACACTCTAGTATTCATATCTCATAAGGAATTTACTACTTTAGTATTATTATTAAATAACATAAATTATTTATTAAGTATCACAATTTGTATGATTTACTAACTTTTAAGGATATATCTAATATGCATGTATAATCAATTCTAACTTTTAAATATGCATTAGCCATGCTGCACATATATTAAATTGATGTATGCTATGTGTTTCAATAGATTACTGTGTCTAACCCTAGATTTATGGATAGCTTAATATTAGACTATGCACCTTAATTTAAGTGAACCTATAATTACTTTGAAATCCCTTTTTATCTTTCATTTTCTTTAAAAATTAATAATATTTAATCTATAACAAGTGTTTCCCCTTGTCACTTAATTTACAAATTAAGATATGGAAAAATTTGGCATAAAAATTATAACCTATATTTACCAATGTTAAATTAATAAGGGTGAATAGGAAAATATAATATTATAGTTTTTCTTTCACAGAAACTAATAATTTGAGATGTGAAGTGGATAGATTTGCATAAATTTTCGCTGAGTTATAAACATTAATAAGTCTACATAAATTTTGGTGGGTAAAAAAAAACACTAGTTAATGTAAACCATTTCAGTTTTACTCCTACCTCAGTATTGGGGAAAACATAAATAATGGAGGGAAGTAACTCCTCATAATATATATATATATATGATACTTCGTAATTCTATAAAATTTCCTTCTTGAGCACAAAGTTGCTTAAATTATGGTGAGAAGTAAGTGATAGTGAATATGTTATTTACTAGAGTATGAACTATTTTCAAGGATTTTTTTCTTTTCTTTTCTTTTTCACCATACAAACATTTTAACAATCATGCATAAATAACTCGACCATATCCCTAAATTTTAGCACAATGGAAAGAAAAAATTCACTCACTCACAACTCAACTCATAAAGGAATCAATGAGAAATCATCAAGGAATAATGTACCCCAGATTTTAATTCGCTTAATAGCCAATAATGTAAAGTGAGGGAAATCAACTATCAAATCTTGTTTTACTTTACAAAAAAAAAAACATATATCAATTTTTTTTTATAAAGAAATGCTTACTTTTATCATTCAATTTTATTTATATATAAGATAAAATTATATTATAATTAAATATTTCATTATCATTTCAATAAATTCCAATACACTTAATATGTAGAAATTCAATCTCTAAATTATTTCATATAAACTATATAAAATATAATATGTAATTATGAATTTGGAATTGATTTCTCAATTTAGTCATATGTGAAATTGCTTCTTCAATTTTAGTCATATACTTTAACTCCATGAAATTTCAACCTCATTCTATGTATGATAAAAGATAGGGATTAACATATGTAATGAATTAATTGTTTTTCTTGATAGCACGTGCTCTCTAGCATATCAATACTTCCTTAAAGTAGTATGTAGGCTACATTTTCCATATCTCTCATTGTCTAAATATTAAGTAATCATACATTTAAATATTGACAATCAACCCCAACCCTCTTAAACAAGTCAACCAAAAATATCAATACTATACCTTATGCTAAGAATCGTAAACTATAATAAATTTTGACATTAAACTATAATAAATTATGACTTTTAACACGATATTCCCCACTCAAATACTTCCCTTCTCATTATATTGGTAAAATATAAATTTAGACATGTCAAACAAAAGATTATCTTGATAACTATTGTATTGGTAAAAATGCAAAACCTCAACGAGTTAAAGTACAATGGTAAAAATGCAAAAATCAAGATGTTAAAGTACAGTGAAAGTAACGTGCAATGTATCCAATCCCAATGCACTCGTCTAACACAATCCTAATGCACTCTTCTAACACACTAGGCGTGCTCCTTTAGAGAAAGTTTGGAGCAATAATTGTAGTGGATGGTTGGTTATTAGCTCTTGTGTTGCTAGAATTGTTCGCTTTTTGCTTCTTCTTTTTTTTCTAACAGAAAAATAATTGTTTTATTGATAGACAGAATGAAAAGAACTATGTAAAGAGTACATCACTATAGTTATTACCATTTTCCGTCTGAAGAGATAGTTCTCCACTGTAAATTTACAAATATAGTAAGTTTCACCCATAAGGATTAAAAAAATGCGGATAGTTCCTTCTTTACTATACAAGAAATAAATTGCCACTCTTGTTGAATTCATGGCTAAAATAAGCCGACAATGCTTTGATTTCAGCCAAACTATTCCAAAATGCTCTGTTAAGCATATCTTATACCATTTCCTGGGACCATGGGTATTTTATTTTTTGGCAAGTATTCCTGAGCCAGAATGGATATGCAAGTACTTCTGATCCAGAATAAATATGCATTCTGTAATTACTTGTGTCGAAATAACTCTTTAATAGCATGTGGAGATAACCACAAAGTACGTTCAGAAGACATTTATGTGAAGCTCAACATGCAGTGAGAAAACAATATCCTAAATAATTCCAAAGTCCACAGAGTAAATACAAGATATGCAGAATTTTTTTTTGTGAAATTCTAATGTAGAGCAAACTAAGAAAATCTAAGAACACCATAGATCACAAAAGGACAAAATGAAGTGATGAGAAAAATGGGAAATTTTGAGGAGAGGGATCTATTGGAGTAGGAAAACTTGTAACTTCACGTTTTTAGTAAAAGTAAATATTGGATGATTTGTACCAAATTCAAAAGGCTTTGGAATATATTTTAGGAATACTATGTTTAAAGAACATCCTAAAGTTCATTTAAAGCCGATTGAGGCTACTAGATAAACTGGCTCCAAGGTTACAGTGGTGTCCAACTCAATGAGAACTCTAGGACCGCAAAGTAAACATCCATTGTCTTTTACAAACTCAGGTATAGTTGTATGAATACCTACAGCGCCATGATAAGTTTAAAAAAAAAATCGATAAAATCTTGTTGAATCCGATTACAATCTTAAGTGCCTCCAGTGCACATGCAGATGATAAAATAACATTTGTTGAAGCAATGGCTGGAACAATGTTTTTAACAACACCCTGAGTTAAGAACAAACTAATACTCATTTATTCCCTGAATTTCTGTTTGAAAATTTTAATTATGACCAAACTCGAAATTATGACCAGAAAACTTGAGTTAACTGGATTTGGAGTAATTGGTTTTTAACTGATATGGTAAATTTAGATCTAGATCGATGTGGATAAAACTTCAGTTGACGAGAATTGAAGTAATTGGTGGTTACATGATCTACTAGTGGTTACATGATCAAAATTTTATTAACTGGATCTGGAGTTAACTCTGCCTCACCTCCGCGCCAATGGCAGAGAAAATACATAATCATAGGGGTTGAGTAAATAAACAGTCATAGTGGTTGAGAACAAATCTTAATAATGTGTTAATCCCTCATACTCTTGGCTGGTAGTAATAATAATCAAGCAAAGGTATACTGGGCATCCTGGACTATAGAAGATGTTTATGGAAATACACGATCACCTGGAAGAAGGATTAGCAAAAGAGGATTGGCGAAAGAAAGTACATTATCACTTGAAGAAGGATTGTACAAGTATATTATAAATTGAAACCTGTGAAGCAAGTCAATCAATAAAGCTTTCTAACGTCCACATCTGAAGGTTAGTCTCCATAGGAAGAAAAGGTACAAACACTTCCTATTTCTCACGAATGCTCGCCAAGAAATTAAGTGAACGTTGAGAAAAGAAGAGTGCGAAAACTGAAAACAATCTCAATGGCTCTTTCTGAGCAAAGAAGAGTGTGAAAACTGAAAACAATCTCAATGGTTCTTTTAGCCCGTTCTATCGCCGCTATCATTCAACTTTTTACTTGTCCATCATCAAGGTAAATATGCTCAAAGGTATATGGGGCATTGGAGGATGCCGGAGGGTCTTTTTCCATGTCTATGATTGCAGTTATTATTATTACCAATGTCGACAAAAGCTAGATCTGGACACTGTCCATTTGAATATTTATTAGTTTTCGCAGTTTAAAATAAAAATAGAAATTGGATTTGGCATTGGATAGGTCATGGCATGGAATGCATGCACACAACGAGGACAACGAACTGTTGGTGCCCCATCTTAGTAATCCCTGAAACAGACGACAGGGGAGTAGATGGATGGGGTGCTGGCATGTGTGCCCAAGGAAACTAAACCGTTTGTGTATGTTTAGTGGTTTTTTTTTTTTTTTTTTTAATTTATAACTCTGCTCATTCAATACCTTAGTCGAGTACTTGTGTGGTTGTACCAACATTGTAATGACGTGTCCCCAATTTCATCATTTTGATTGCCATAGAATTACCTTAACCTTGGAATTATGTACATATATTTTCTTTTTTTAACAAGGCAAACATGAATCAATGTCAGAATGGAACACCGGAGAGATGGGAACAAATTAGTTTCATGGGACAAAGGAGTTTATTTATTTATTTATTTTCAAAAACTGGTTACAAATCTCAAATATGGATATTGATTAAGCATGAGAAAATAAAAATATATGAATTTATTTAAAAATTTAGAAACACTTTAAAAATAAACAAATAAATATTTTAAAAATAAACAAATAAATCCTTAAAATCATTATTCAAAATTTGGCTAAAATGTATGAGAACATGAAAGATATCTGCAAGTTAAAATGTAAAAAAAAAAAAAAAAAATCTTAGAGGAATGATAGGAATATTAGAGTATGGATTTTATAAATTTACAAAAATAAAATAAAAGTAAGTTTCAAGGGTCCATAGGTCCTAGAGTTTGAACCTAAGCTTTGATACCAAGTGTAGAGACCAACCCTATGCTCTACCGTTTTTTTTTTTTTTTTTTTTTTTGGTGCAATAAACTAGGAATAAAACCATAAACATACAACATTGGAAACTCATAAATATTAAACACTTGTATCAACATCCATGAATTTAACTTCATTGCACATACATATATTTTCCATGTTAATTATTGGCACAAGGCAGTCATATAAAGAAAACATTATAAATAACATATGTACCATTCACCAGGAGACAAGATTCAATCTTGACTTTCTGCTACTTGTGCTCCCTTGTTGGACCGTCTACTTCCAAGCGTGAATGTTGTCGTGCTTAATCTGAATATAATGACCCACCGACTGACCTCCCAGCCTACTCCTTGGGTACTCTCCTTCCCCGCGGGCCCCCAAGCTGCAATGGGGTGTACAATGAAGGAAATGTGCTAGTTGATAGAGGTGAGCACTCCTTGGCTCAAGAGTCCCATCTCTAAAGTCCTCTACCTCACCAAACTCAACTATAGCTCATAACCACTCACAATGACATAATCTCCTCCATCCAACCATAGGGTCCCAAGTTCTTTTCCCCATGGCTTCTCCATTCTTTTATAGGAGGATTCATAGGTAACACTTGGAATTTCATGCATTATTAATTATTTTTTATTAATCCAAAATTTGATTATTCACCCACCCATGTGTCACCCTCTCACCAAGACTCTCCAAAATCATTTACTTAAATATTAATTTAAAATAGTATTTTCCTCACCCCAACAAGGCATCCTATTTCTTCTCCTAGTTATCTCTTGATCTCTCCTTTCCTACTCCTTAATTTGTGTTTATTACTGAAGTTAACCGATAAGTCTCAGATTTGGTCCCCTAACTACCTCCTAATTTAACTCAAATTTCTTCTCAGATGGATATTCTTATGTTGGCTCTTGCCACATGGAGGTTCTCTAAATTTCTCCAATTTTAATTTATTAATCTTATTTTAATTCACCACCCTCTTCTCTTAAAGAAGTTTTTAACTATTTTATGACTAATATCTATACTTAACTCTATGTCCCTCTTTCCCCCTTTTTCCTAATTAAGTTACTTATGTACATTATCCACTTAATATTTTATTTTAACATGGAAAGGGTAGAGTTATCAGGGTAAAATATTTATTTCTTCCTATTCTTCCCTTATCCTAATTTTTATTCTTGATTGAATTTCCCTAATTATAACATCATTTACCACTTGATATGAATTAGTAGGATTTTCATATCTTGATTATATTTATTAGTTTCTTTTTACTGATGTCGAGGATGTCAAGTTGGTCATGCCCTTCAAGAACTTCCATTAGAAGTTCCAAGGGTGCCATGCCTAACAGTTTATTTGTGATGCCAAGGGTGCCAAGTCAGTTGTGCCCTTCAAGAATTTCTCTTGAAGTTCCAAGGGTGCCACGCCACTTTCCCTTCAAGCATCAAGTGGTTACGAGGGGAAATTATAGGTGTAACGATAGAGACCACTAGCATCTCGTATGTCGCCTACTATAGTGAGACTAATGGTGTTGGGGCTCAAGGAATCCGCCTTGATGCGCGCCCCCCAGAAAATCCTCGTGAGCGACCCAAATTTGGGACCTTCCCCCACGAGATCGTGATCTTCAAGGTGAAGGTGTTTCGACCTTTCCAGCCTAAGTCACAGTGGGAGTGCTAGTAGGTGAGATCATGGACACTGTCCCACCCCTCCCATGTAGTTCCATCCAATTGTACAACCCCATCACCCATATGTGAGTCATTCATCCAAGCAACTAACATGTTCCTGCAACCACTGACATATCATCAAAGTATATATATATATATATATATAGAAAGTTTCAAACTGAACTTAGAATTTCAATGGAAAAATATTAATTTCTATCAAACTAGATGTTGTCAACTCATCATATGCGAGTGCCTTTGGTGATTTCTTGTCATACTCAATAATCATCAGTAACAAAGTTTCTCAATGTTAGTCATTATCATAATAGAAACATCAACCTGACCTAGTCATTCACATTGTTGTTCATTTTGAATCAGAACTAATGTAAGTAGCTAACCTAGGGGACACATCCATCATGGTTATCATAATCATAATATCAATGGGAAATTAACATATCCATAAAAGCCATCATCATAGTAACATCAATAGAAAACATACCTATCCATAAAGTCTATCATCATCATGATATCAATAGAGAACATGCATGTCCATTAATGCTACAATCATGTCAATAGAGAACGTACATAACCATTAATGATGTCATCATCACAGTATCAATAAATAACATACATAACCATAAAATCCACTAATAATAGAGTCATGTGTCTGGATCCTCAACCTGAGGTCCTCAAAGAATAAATTATGAAGGATCAATGTCCATCAACCAAAGCGGGGCACTACATTGCATAAGTAGTGATTTAAATATGATTACTATTCATTATGTGCATCAAATGGAGAGGAGACAAGAGGAAGAGGTATACCTAAGTGGGAAGATGGTTAGGAGTATTGTAGAGGAAGGAGGTGTGTGGCCACAAAGTGTAGGGTTCAATGTCGATTGATAGTAATTCATTTTGATGGAGGTGTATGTGCCAAAAGGGATTGGGAGATCCGTGAAGGAGGGGAAGGATCTCTCTCCTCTTGACAATTCAAGAACCTATGTTTCTTCTATGTAAGGTCAATTATACTCCTTATGGATGGTTGTGGCTATCTTGGGATGAAGGTCTAGATCATATTTGAGCCTTCTATATATAGCTTTACAATCATCATCATAATACCATTTGTTAATATTTCTGGAGCTCAGGGGGCATGTGATTCACCGTGAATGAAGGTTATGAAGGAAGAAATCTTTGATAGTCTCCCAAAGAATATGTGTCCCTGATGATGGGTGGTGAGACCACTCAAAATGTAAGACATTAGTAAATCTGCACACAACATTTATCTATAATCTTACATAAACTAGATTTAGAGAAGTTGTGGGTGGAGTGAAGAAATGAAGAAGTTGTTGATGAAGTCAATTTTCATAGCTAGGGGAAAACAATAGTCAAAATTGAATGTGATGTATGGTAAGGAGAATATTGTGTTGATAGTGCACAACATTTTATTCATCATATCGGGAGTTCCTTGACCTCTTGAAAGGTTGACCATTTCCATTTCCATTTCGATGAGAGGGAGCCTTCCTCTTTCCTTTGAACCTATTGTTCCTTTGATTTCCATTCCCTCTGGAGTTGTTATTGTTGTTGTAGTCATCATATCTGAGAGAGTCCCTTTTATTGGGGCATTCACTTGCATAGTGACCAAACTTGTTACAACTGTAACATCTTCCCTTTCTTCCTTTGGGACCCGCTCTTCAATGAATTTGATTTCTCAGTCCAACATTTTTATTCTTCTTTGCATGAGCGGTGAAGGCAGTAGGGTCACTTCTGTTCCCATTTGAGGGATGGTCTCTCTCCATTATCCTTTTCTCCTCTTGAGTGCATCTCGTCAACAATTCATCAAAATCGGGAATTATGTTATTATTGAGAATAATGGTATTAAATACATACCATGGTCAGGGAAGTCCTCCAAGAGAAATGAGAGTGAGCTCTCAGTCAGCTATGACCTCTCCAATAGCTAAGCGATAATCCTTGATTTCAATGAGCATCATGAAATATGATTGGATGGACTCTCCCTTGTCCATATTGATGTTCTTCAACTTGTTCTTCAAAAAGAGAATTTGATTAGCATTGCTAGCCCTGAACATGACAACCAACTTATCATACTTCTCCTTAGATGTGCCCAACTCGAAGATATAAGCAACCAATTTCTTATGAGTAGAATCCCTGATGAGTGCACATTTTTGCAAATGGCCATCATAAAGACTTCTAGCTAGCCCATGAATATCTCTCCAAAAATGAAATGTTTCCCTTACAACTATATGGGACCATACAGTGTTGGTTCTACTGCCTCAAATTTAATTCAAGTGTTGTAGGATAAGTTCGAGCCTTTGTCATAAGAAGAAACTCATCTGGCATAACTTTTGTTTCTACATGAAAACATAGTGTTGGAATCCTCAATTCCTTGTGCACAAAAAGGGTCCAAAGATCTTTTTCACACCCCACATTGATGGGTGTGCAACCCAGCAAAAATTCCATCATACTTCAAAAATGAGATAACTTCTGAGTGCACATTTTTTCAAATGGCCATCTTAAAGACTTATAGCCCATGAATATCTCTCCAAAGCTAAAATGCTTCCCTTGCAACTATTTGGGAGCATACAGTATGGGTTATGCTACCTCAAATTTAATTCAAGTGCTGTAGGATAAGGTCGAGTCTTTCTCATAGGAAGATACTCATCCTCATAACTTTTGTCTCTACATGAAAACATGGTGTTGGAATCCTCAATTCAAGGACATCCTCAATTCCCTGTGCACGAACATGGTCTAGATATCTTTGTCACACCCCACATTGATGGGTGTGCAACCCAACGCAAATTAAATCATACTTCAAAACTAAGATAACTTCTCAGTGCACATTTTTGTTGGAATCCTCAATTCAAGGGCATCCTAAATTCCCTGTGCATGAATAGGGTCGAGATATCTTTGTCACGCCTGACATTAATGGGTGTACAATACAGCAAAAATTCCATCATACTTCAAATCTGAGATAACTTTTGAGTGCACATTTTTGCAAATGGCCATCATAAAGACTTCAAGCCCATGAATATCTCTCCAAAACTGAAATTCTTCCCTTGCAACTATCTGGGAGCATACAGTATTGGTTATACTGCCTAAAGTTTAATTCAAGTGTTGTAGTGTAAGGCCGAGTCCTTTTCATAAGAAGATATTAATCCTCATAACTTTTGTCTCTGTGTGAAAACATGGTGCTGGAATCCTCAATTCAAGGACATCCTCAATTCCCTGTACATGAACAGGGTCCAGAGATCTTTGTCACAGCCCACATTGATGGGTGTGCAACCCAACACAAATTCCATCACACTTCAAAACTAAGATAACTTTTGAGTGCACATAGTGCTGGAATCCTCAATTCAAGGATATTCTCAATTCCTTGTGCATGAATAGGGTCCATAGATCTTTGTCACACCCCACATTGATAGATGTGCAACCCAACACAAATTCAATCATACTTCAAAACTGCGATAACTTATGAGTGCACATTTTTTCAAATGGCCATCATAAGGACTTCCAACCCATGAATATCTCTCCAAAACTAAAATTCTTCCATTGCAACTATCTGGGAGCATACATGACTGGTTATGCTCCCTCAAATTTAATTCAAGTGTTGTAGGATAAGGTCGAGCCTTTGTCATAGGAAGAAACTCATTCTCATAACTTTTGCCTCTGCATGACAACATAGTGCTAGAATCCTTAATTCCCTGTGCATGAATAGGGTCCAAAGATATTTATCACACCCCACATTGATTGGTGTTCAACCCAGCACAATTTCCATCATACTTCAAAATTGAGATAACTTCTGAGTGCATATTTGAAAATGGTCATCATAAAAACTTCCAGCCCATGAATATCTCTCCAAAACTGAAATGCTTCCCTTGCAACTATCTGGGAGAATACAGTACTTGTTCAGCTCCTCAAATTTAATTCAAGTGTTGTAGGATAAGGTCGAGCGTTTTTCATAGGAAAAAACTCATCCTCATAAATTTTTTCTCTGCGTGAAAACAATGTTGGAATGAATATCATCAGCCTCACCATCATCTACCAGTCCCTCACTAACGATGTCATTGTTTCACTCCCCACTCTTATTGAAATTCAAAATGGATTTCTTGTCTACTACTCCCTCAAATATGTTGAGATGATTTAACCACAAGGGTTCGCTTCAGTCTTGCAAGAAAATTCAACTATAGTGTTTCTATCTGACCATTCTCCCCTTTTTCTAACATTCACTTGTTCACTATTTAGCTTTGCAAGAGTTACCTAAAGCTGGAGTGGTGTCTGAATGTGGACCTGGGCATAAGGTAGTGACTCATTTTTCAATGATCAAACTGAATTTCTACCAAAAGATGTCTAGGACAGGGCCATTCACTATAATTCTCGACCCTCATTTTTATCCTGCTTTATTTTTCCATGAACTTCTTTATCATAATAGTTTTAGGTGTTATAAATGGGAGAACCACTAAAACACACCACATATGATTTGAGACTGTTTTTCTTGAGAAAACCATCTAAATCTCATTCTACATTAGGGTTGTTGTGGTATCTTCCCTCTGGATTTGTAGTACCCTCTCCAAATATACTGGCAGTGTTGTCTCTTTCCAATTATATGATGCCTTCTCCATCTAAGATAGCAACAACTTCTTCAAAATATGGCCTCAAAGCTTCCTTTGTAAGCTTGTAAAAAAATTTGATTTTTTTTTCGTTCATCAAGTGTACCATGTAGTGTTTACTCCTCTCTCCACTTACCGTTTGCCAACCCTTTCAACCACCGTGCATTAAGAAATATGATAAACCATGATGTAAACTTTAAAGCCACACCTAAAGCATTACCACAATGTTCTCTCTTCTTATGCCACTAAATTCGGCTGCTTTATATTTTGGAAGCAATTTTCATATTATTTTTTTATTTTGACCTTGTGACACCTTATATAATTTATCTAACTCATGATTTTTCTGTAGTACCCATAATTGTGTATGAAAACTAATTATGGGTACTCATGAGAAATCATGAGTTACATAAGTTATAAAATTATTGAGTGCTATTTTTAGCTCCCCACTCTTACTGAAATTAAAAATGGATTTCTTGTCTGCTACTCCCTCAAAGATGTTGAGATGATTTAACCATAAGTTTTTGCTTCAATCCTACCAGAAAATTCAAATATATTGTTTCAATCTTACTATTCTCCCTTTTTTCAGACATTCACTTGTTCACTGTTGAGTTCACTATTTAAATTTACAAGAGTAACCTCAAGCTGGAGTGGTGTCTGAATGTGGACTTGGGCATAAGGCAATGACTCATTTTTGAATGATCAAACTGAATTTCTACCAAAAGATGTCCAGGACAGGGCCATTCACCATAATTCTCAACCCTCATTTTTAGCCTGCTTTATTTTTCCATGAACTTCTTTATCATAATAGTTGTAGGTATTATAAATGGGATAACCACTTAAACACATCACATATGATTTGAGATGGTTTTTCTTGAGAAAAACGTCTATATCTCATTCTACATCAGGGTTGTCATGGTGTCTTCCCTCTGGATCTATAGTACCCTCTCCAAATGTAACAACAGTGTTGTCTCTTTCCAATTATATGTTTCCTTCTCCATCTAAGATAGCAAAAACTGCTTCAAATTATGGCCTCAAAGCTTCCTGTGTGAGCTTGTAAAAAAAATTGAGTTTTTCCTTTCTTTCATCAAATGTACCATGCAATGTTGACTCCTCTCCTGACTTACCCTTTTCCAACCCTTTCAAGTACCATGCTTTAAGATATATGCTAAGCCATGAAGTAAAATTTAAAGGTACACCTAAATCATTGCCACAATGTTCTCCCTTATTATGCCACTGAATTCGGATGCTTTATATTTTTGAAGCAATTTTCATATTATTTTTTTTTATTTTGGCTTCGTGACATCTTACATATTTTATGTAACTCATGATTTTTCTGGAGTACCCATTATTGTGTATGAAAACTAATTATGGGTACTCCATAAAAATCATGAGTTACATATATTATTGAAATTATTGAGTGTCATTTTTAACTCCCCACTCTTATTGAAATTCAAAATGGATTTCTTGTCTACTACCCCCTCAGATATGCTGAGATGATTTAACCACAAGAGTTTGCTTCAGTTCTGCTAGAAAATTGAACTATATGTTTCTATCCTACCATTCTCCCTTTTTTTTCTAAAATTCACTTGTTCCCTGTTGAGTTCACTATTTAACTTTACAAGAGTAGCCTCAAGCTCGAGTGGTGTCTGAATGTGGACCTAGACACAAGGCAGTGACTCATTTTTCAATGATCAAACTGAATTTCTACCAAAAGATGTCCAAAACAAGGCCATTCACCATAATTCTGGACCCTCATTTTTAGCCTGATTTATTTTTCCATGAACTTATTTATCATAATAGTTGTAGGTGTTATAAATGGGAGAACCACTTAAACACAACACATATGATTTGAGATTGTTTTGCTTGAGAAAAGCATCTAGATCTCATTCTACATCAGGGATGTTGTGGTATCTTCCCTTTGGATCTACATTACCCTCTCCAAATGCACCATCAGTGATGTCGCTTTCCAATTCTATGTTGTCTTATCCATCTAAGATAGTAGCAACTTCTTCAAATTATGGCCTCCAAGATTACTCTGTGAGCTTGTGAAAAAAGTCATTTTTTTTTTCTATCAAATGTACCATGAGTGTTGACTCCTCTCTCCACTTACCCTTTGCCAGCCCTTTCAACCACCATGCTTTAATAAATATGCTAAACCATGAATTAAACTTTAAAGCTACACCTAACGCATTTCCACAATGTTCTCTCTTCTTATGCCCCTAAATTTGGCTCCCTTATATTTTGGAAGCAATTTTCTTATTTTTATTTTTATTTTGACCTTGTGATATCTTACATAATTTATGTAACTCATGATTTTTATGGAGTACCCATACTTGTGTATCACAGTTAATGGCTATTCATATACTAATATATTGGACCTATGTTCTTCCAAAATTCAATGTGAAAGATTTGGAAGTATTATTGCATGTTTTGAATATTCCTCCATAAATGTTTTGTCTTTGCATTTGCCACCTTCAAAATTACAGTTCCATGATCCACATCAACAAGATTGGTTCAGAAAGGAATATCCATAGATAATTTATGATAAAAATTATACATATGGGTAGATGTTTGCTAATTAATTTATATGCCTATCATACCTATGGCATAGGACCCCCCCAGATCCAAAATAATTTGAATTTTGATGCAAATGTATAGGTTGCAGATGAAGTGGAAATGTTTTTTAGAAAGGTTTTTAATTTTCTCTGTTATATAGGATAGAAAATCACCACATTTGGATCCTTTTATTCTGGTATTAAGATTACTGAATCAAGGAGATAAATTGTAGAGCTTGGAGGAATGTTGTGTAAAGATATATTTGAATTTGAGGGGATATTATAGATGTATATAAAGGATTTTTAATATACTTTAGGTTGTCTAACATGATATTATGCCAGAATAATCCTTCTACTTAATGACTATTTCCATATTTGTTTATAGAAATTGCTTAGTTGGAAATAATTTCTTTAGAGTAATTCATTCTTTTAATGCAATTGTCAAATTCAAACATGGTTTGTTGCAAGAGGTCATCATAGTGACAGGCAAGTTGGAAGACTTGTTGCTGATATTTCAAAGCTAAACAATATAAGACATATTTTTCTTTATGAATACTATGAATGGGCTCGTCATCTTTGCCATGATTCATAACTGCGTAATATATACTCGTTGTTTTTTACTTTTTGGCATGCAAATCAGCCTTATTCAACATATTGAGTCTCTTATACGTAACTATCTTTCCCTCCAAATACTTTTCATAATTTCCACAACAATTAGGTAGGTACCTATAGCTTCAATGATGTTTTGCTTGTTTAGTAAAAGACTGTAGAGACTTTAATTTATCGAAAGTTATAGAATTTACAATCTATAAAGGTTTCAAGATATAGTATTTAGAATTCTAATTCTTTAAAGGGTGCTAGCTCAATGGAAGAGCACTTGCTTTACAAGCAGGAGGTTGGTGGTTCGATTCCATCATGCCTTGATATTCATAGGGAATGGCGGCGATCAATTTTTTGTGACGGATGCTCTTTTTACCATCACCAATGAGCTTATGGCGACATTTTTCAACCCTCACCAAAATAGGAAATGGTGACGGTCAACGAACGCCACCATATATACACATCAATAGTGACGGACCTTGATGTCACCAATGAGCTTATCATGACATTTTTTGACCCTAACCAAATATGAAATGGTGACGGTCAACAAACGTCGTCATATATATGCACCAATAGTGACGGCCATGAAAGGTCCATCACAAAAAAATATTGTTGTTCATATGAAATGGTGACAGTCACTATCCCTCATTATAATCAATATTCGTGATGGACCTTGAATGTCACCACAACACATACTTTTAGTGACATTCAATTTTTTGGTGATGGAGGCTATTGTCCGTCACTATTGCTCATATGAAATGGTGATGGTCACTATCTTTCATTATAAATAATTATTGGTGACAGACTCTGAATGTCACCACAACACCTATACTTTCGGCGACGCAACCTTTGGTGACGTTCAGTTTTTGGTGACGAAGGCTATTTTGACCCTCACCAATGAGCTTATGGTGACATTTTTCGACCCTCAACAATTTCCTTTTTTCTTGTAGTGTAGCAAATATACAAATTGATTCCAACTTCTCACTAGTGTGAATAAAGCGGTTAAATAGACATCAAAATAAAATTCACTCATCCTCAGGGGTCAAATCCATCAAGTGAGGAAGAGATCTACTAATTGTTGAACTGAAAAATGCAGTGTAGGATGGTCCAAGTGACTCACTCCTCATTACATTCAATTGATTCATCATGACTCATTAATGACTTTTACCCGATGAATCTACCCTAGATAGGTAATCTCATACACAATTACATTTTACCATCATTAATTACATGAGTAGAAAGATGATTTGCTGAAGAAAAGTAAAAACTTGATAAAATTTTGGAAAAAATCAACAAATTTGACATTTGCACCCTCCACTGTGCATTTGCGCCATCCTAGTTTCATTTGCACCCTCTGTGTTTAGGGCCACTTGTGGAGGCCTTCGTGGTGTCCAAATCAGGCCCAAGATGGCTTGTTGGAAATCCCTGCTTGTCCTCTTTCCAAATATGCCTCAAGTTATGAAAATGGAGGTCATTTACCTGCTCAAAAAGTCATTATCCCAATACTGGTATTTGCACAATGCCTAGGTAAAAAAAGGGGTAGAAAGGTGATTTTTTGATGGTTTTTTGGGATTTTCACACATCAAAAATGCAAAACAAGGCTAGAAACATGGTTTTTTGAGATGCATGGGTCATTAGGAACACAATGGGGCCTTCCTTCTCCTCAAAAAGTGTGCCAATTATTTGCGTAGCGCCTAGGGGTTGCGCAAATGCATAATTTTCTGCTAATTAATTGCCTCAAAAAACATAGATATTTCCATATTTTTACCAAAAGTTAGAAATTGCCTCAAAATTGTTGGAATGGCTAATGAAGGTGTGTCTAAGATGGTAGAGAAGCCTCGGCAAGGATATCCAACTTTTTCTTCTCCTCCTTGGTTAACTCTTCAATTTTTTCATTGGCTCTTTTGAGCTTGGCCAATGCAAATTTCTCTTTTTAGGAATGGAGTTTGACCTTCCTCCTCAACAAGTCCTTATCCTTATTGGCCTTCTCTAGTAGCTTCTCCAAGTGTTGATTGGATCTATCAAGCCATGGTTCCATGTTCTCATTGATCTCTATGGAAAGCTGCTCATTTAGGGTTAGTTGGTCAACAAGCTCAGCTTCCCTTTGTCTCTCTAGAGCTAGAGCTCTTTTCAACCCTCTAGTTCTAGGTCTCTACCTTGGTACCTGTTCTTCTTCCTCATCAAGAAAACCATACTTCTCCAATGTTTCATCTAACATGGCTTTGTCCTTTTGAGCCTCCCTTTGTGCAGTGAAATACTTAACTTCATCAATGACCTATTTGGTCTCCAACTGCTCATTTTCTTGCTCAAGAAAATGAATAACATATCTAGCCCTGTCAAGATTAGTCTTAAGATCACTAATCTTAGCATCCTTACCTTTGATAGCAGCATTTGTGATTTTATCATTGTCATCCTCATCTAGGTCAACCAACTGAAATTCATGCTATGTTTCATGATTGTCCTCCTCATCTAGGATGGTTGGCTCAATGAGCTTCCCTTTACCTTTATCCACCTATTGTGTTGATGTAGAAGGCATGGCACCTTATTGTGCAAGTAAATCCCCTCTGTGGATAGAGGCAATCCCTCTAGCCGTAGAGTGGGTCTAACAATAAGGGAACATGCTAATCCTTCGGACTCCTAGTTTATGAATGAAACTGAGTCGGGATAGATAACCTACCTTTGTTCCAACGCTCTTGTTGAACCTCATAATTACCCTCTCCTTGACAGTTTTTCTCACCTCTTTCCATCACTTTCTCAAAAGATCACAGACCCCAATCAATGATAAATTCTAGGTTTTGTTTTAAGGATGCATCAAAATTATTTCCATATTATATTTTCATGTTCTTGCTATTCGGATATATTTTTTCAATTTAGCTACAGAATGCAGCCTGTTCTGCAGCTAACTGTGGATTTCGTAGCTACTCTCATGGTTTGGCAAGTTCCAGGTGTCAAATGAAGAATTGAGCCACATGGGTGTTTCTAGAATCATTTCTACATGGATTATATCCTATTCACTCGGTCAAGATCGACAAAAAAACGAGCCTAAGATCATGGTCAAAGATGGAGTCAAAGTACGTTATCTGAAAGCAGTAGGACTCTTGATTTTCTCTTCGTAGAAAATCAAGAGTCCAACAGTCCTACTGCAATTATAATTTGAATTAGCCACCTGTAGCAAGTTTATCTCACAAACTGTTATGTATTTTCCTTTAAATATCAGTTGTAAAAGGCCGAGAAGATAGTTCAGATTTTAAGTGTTAAGATCAAGCTTTTTGCTGATACTCTGTATTCAGAATTCATTTCATCTTAATGACAAATTCGTGTTGCCAATGATTGTTTAAGCGCATATTTAACCAGCTAGTAGTTCAGCCGAATCATTTGCAGAGGGCCCCTGCACTGGAGGAGGTTTTTCCTTTGTTGTTTTAGTTGAATTTTCATTACTATGTTTTCAACAACTCTATTTTCTAATTAGATTGATGTTCATTCCAGTTTTTGGTCAATAGCATATCATTAAATCACAATTGTGCAACCTTGTTCTCTTAATATATTTGGTGAAGATAGATAACTTTATTTTCAAAATCAAATTAAGATTGAAGTAATAAGATTACATAGTTTCCTAGTTTCCTTACAGTTTTGTTATTTATTTCTTTATAATAGAATTGTCAATTAATTGCGTCAACAGATTGTTTCAAAAGCCATTTCAATATGATGATCATAAACTAAATGGTTAAATATCTAATTCATACAATGGTTGAATTTACTTTGCACATTTTCATTTGCTTTCTAGGAACTTAGAGACTAAGGCATAATTGACTTCTCACATAGCATCTCAAGAAGTTAACACTTCACATTGAATGTTGCAAAAAAGTCAAATATACATTTAGTTGTTTTTAGTTAGTCTTACATGCTTTCATGTTTTTCTTTCAGATCCTCACTTAATTATAATCACTAATATTCCTAAAGATCATTCTAAAAGAAATTTATTTAATCATGTTTCAAGATTGAATGGTTGAATGTTTAATGAGTGCAATTACTGAGTTACCTTTTTGCATACTTTACTTAGTTTTATAGTTCATTAAAGTGTAATTGGTTACTTAACACTATCTCAAGAAGAGAACACTTCATAATTGAATATTGGAAGTAACTGAGTATACATTAGATGTTTTCATTGCATTCTTTGCTTACTGTTCTAGGACATTAGAAGTTAAAGTGCAGACAGTTACTTAACATCATCTCAATAAGGTCATACCTCATAATTGAATGTTGAAGTAACTAGAAGTACATTAGTTGTTTTATTTTCTCCTTTTCCTTCATACAAGCACTGCAGTTTTCATCTTAGTTTTAGAATTAGATCCATGGAATAGAACTAATGCTAAGATAAGATAGATGCTCTGTTTTCTAAATTAGATCTTAACTAGCCAACAATTTTTGGTTTATTTTTATGAAAATTAGATTAACTTAGGAACACTTCCTTTCCTTCCTTCTTAAAATTCATTAGATTCATTTAAATCTTTTCATAGTTATAGACTAAACATTCTTAGACATCAAAGAACAAAAACCCTCCAAAACAACATAAAATACAAAATAGCGAAGTAAGAAATATGTTAACTAAGCACATACAGTGCACCACACTTTATCAGTTTACCAGCGCTGGTTGATAATTAATGAAAGCAATTTAAGACATTAAATTGAATAAACATATCTTGTCGTAACTTATGACAACGATCTCCTGATCTTCGTCTTCACACGTTGCAGTCCTTCAGTAGTAATATCTATGTACCTGTACAAGGATCAGAGAGTGATGACAACATACGAAAACATATTTGCATTCATAGCTATTCGATTGGTCAAGGAGAATCAAACGTATTGCATAGAATTAAGCATATCAAACGCAAAACAAGAACCAAAAAACCAATCATGTATTAATAAGTAGAGAGAAGAAGTTTACAACCAAAAGAGCCTTGATGTTGAAGCCTCCTTCAATGGGTCCAGTCAAACGTGTCTCAAGAATTTGTTAGGGATTAGACTTGGTGAAGCAATGGGTCTAGAGTCTCTCTCGGCAATGTATTCCTCTCTACTTTACTCTCACACCAGCTATATTAAGGACTATTCAGCGAGCTGCAACTATGTGAGAAGGGTGTATTTATAGGAGAGGAGGAGGTGGTTTGGGATCCCTCATAAGGTGGAAGGGAGGCTTTATCCTTTGGGGAGTTTCTCAAATGTAGGAAACAAGAAGCCAAAGGAAGAACTTCGACGTTATTCAGTCGAACAAACCATGACGAATTTTCTCACGAAGTGGTTGGGAATGGAAAATTTGTTTTCCAAAAATAGCTCGACGCAGGAAGTCCACTGAGACAGAGCGGCAATGGGCATGAGGCCCAATATTAATTTATCTATGGGCGTGAGGCCATAACTACCTACCAGTGCCTACCCAAAATCATATTTTTTTGGGAGCCTATTTCAGGAATGATCAACAAAAGAAATTTTCTTCACATTCTAAGGGATGCAATGACACTTTTTGCAAGGTATGACAACACACAGAGGTCACTAAAATGGTCCTACAATATGCGGGATGGGGATTACAGGGACGGTGGAAAAATACAGTGTAACACCCCTTTCACTCCAAGTGAATAAAACACATGCCTATAGGCTCTATGGTAGGTTTTTTCAATGGTTCAACCTCAACCATACTAGCCCACTTAGAATCAATGTCCTCAATCCTGCTAGGTGACCCAAAATCATGATGAGAAGGAGATGAAGGATCATGATGAGATGGAGATGAAGGAGGTGAAGGGGACTGATCTGATGATGATGAGTGATTCATGGGCTGAGATGATGAAGGGACATTTTAGGCATGCTGAATGGATGGCTCAATGAAGATATCATTGGCTATGAAGGTGCTCCATGCAATGTTCATTTGATTGAGATGGTGGAGGACTATGATTTTTATGAGGGAATGATGGAATAGGCTTTTCATTTATTGTTCATAATCCTTATTCTGAGCAATGTATTCCATATTCTCTATACTCGGGAAAACATAATAGGGCATGTTAAGCATCCTTACCCTAGTGAAATACATCAAGAGCTGGATGTGATAGGAATAGAGCCTTGAAAATCTTCCTTCACATGAAAAATATTTCATTATAATCTTCATCATAGGTGCATATTTATCTAAGAGGCGTGAAAAGGGGAAAAACCTCTTTGTTTGATTTTGATGTCTTGGTTTTAGGAAGAAGTCAAAATCCTGTTTCTTCAAACTGCCTTTCTTGAACCATTTCTCCCCAACATTTGGGATCCCTGTAGCATCTGAAATGACAGCAGTAGATAAGGTAAAAGTGACCCCAGCTAATTTAACTTGATTGTCATGGAATCTTGATATGAACGGTCTAGTTAGCATGGGATGGTGTTTAACCCTCTGAATTTTCTCACAAAAATCATAACAGCCAACATGTTTGAAGCATGTGATAGTCAATGGAGAAGTTAAGAGTTATTTAGTGTTGTCAGGCTCAAGTATGAGCACTCTTCCTCCTCTATGTGACCTCCTTATCTCTTTTTCCTCTACTTCAGTGAATGATGTGTTTTCCTCTTATATTTCCATGGTGTTTTTGTTAAAACCCTATGGATTAGGGAAGGGAAATGGAAAATGGAGATGGGAAAGGAAAACTAATGGAAATATTTGATAGGGATATGTGATATGGGGAGGGGATAGGGAGTAATGTTTAGGGATATGAGGAATGGGGAAGGGAGAAGGAATGAAAGGGTGATGGAAATTGGGATTTAGGAGCCTAGGTCAAAATAGCACCTAGGGCTTAGGGTTTTATGAATTAGTAGCTTAGGGATAGGGATTATGATAACAGGGATTAGGGAATGAATTTTAACAGTGTAGGGATCGTATTAAGTGTAAGGGAAAGGAATTTTGGGAATTATGAATGAAAGGGAGAAAAATAGGGTTTCACTTCAAGAAGAGACCAATTTACAACTTCAATTGCAAACTTCAACACATATAACTTAAGAAGGTGATTTGTGATGGCATGTGCCTCTTACTGGTTTCTTGGAGGTAAATGACTGAGTGGAGGAGCTTTGAAGGAGATTTTGATCACTTGGATGCTTTTCTAAGCTTGTTGGTCATTTGCGCCCTTGGCAGGCTATTTGCGCCCTCCTCTACGTATTTGCGCCCTCAACAACTGATTTGCGCCTCGTTCAACACAGTTGCACCATCTCTGCACATTTTCACCATTGACAACTATTACACAATAATTTGTCACCGTCCCTGCAATCCCTCGTCCTGCACATTGGAGGGCCTATTCCATGACCTGTGAGTAGTGACATGACCTGAAACCACTTTCATGGCATTCCCCTTGACAAGGACAATCATTCCCCTGAAGACAATTTCGTGTGAAAAACCCTAAAAATAGCCCTTTTGGCCTTGGCGCGACTAGCCAATTCAGCCCTCGCGCCAATGGGGGAAATCCACCAAAGAGGGCGCGCCAACTGGCGCTCTGTCGCAGTGTATCACCCGTGCCAGGCTTAATAAGGATTGTTTTTTAAAAATAAATGGCGGAAGTTTGATTCCAACCAACTCCTGAACGAGTCTCTAAAATGAGTTGGGAGGTTTGGCTCTGGATCTCCATGTAGGGGAAGTGGTTTTCCACCTATCATGGAAGCTTCCTTGAGGATAGGGCCAATCCCACCATTGTAGGGATCCCAACTCCCCTTCCACCATCTATATAAGCTTGTCATTTTCCCTTTGCAAGCTAGCCTGAATAAAGCTGAATCAATTCTAAGGAGATTATCGTCAGACAGTCGAAGAGAGAGACTTGTCCCATTCCCGACGAGATTTACCGAGACGTACTCCTCTATCGACCCGCCGAAGGAAGATCCAGCGTCAGAGCTCAGGTTGTATCTTTCTTTGTTATGATTAATAATAAACGACTTCGATTATGGTTTCACTCAGATGTTCATGTTTTATGTTATGAGTTGTATCTTCTCTGACTGATACATAATTGCATGTGTTAGGTTTACGCTTGTGTGTTTGTTATTTCTTCATGTACGTTGCAGGTGTTCGAATGCGCCTAGCAAGAGAATTGTGATCTGTCAAAGCGAGAGACGGAAGCACCATATTCTCCGCTAACGACAACAACGTAGGACTTAAGGTAGGCCTCTTGTCGCATCTTGGTCTTTTGCAATTAGGAACTTGCGTCTTAGCATGACTCAGTTGTTGCTAGACCCGATATGGGCTAGTAGGGATCGCCTCTGTCCGCAGAGGGGATTTACCTCTCCAACAAACTGGCGACTCCGCTGGGGAGACATTGATTGGAGTTTGTCTTATCTTTTCGGTTGATTTTTGTCTTTGCCTGCTTGATCAGCTCTTTTGGTTCGCTCTTTTCTAGTGCTAAACTTTTGTTTAGCTTGACCATCCTTGATCTGCTCCCTGATTGCTCTTTTTCATCTTTTGCAATGGTAAACTCAACTGGCGCAGTTTTGGCCCTGAAAGTCACGCCAGCTGGCGCATATTTCCATTTTATCCCCCGCGCCTATCCTGTTCTGGTGCAAGTTGCAGCCTGACAGTCGCACCAATCCTGTGAGGTGCTAGGGTTTGCTTCTTTTTGGGCTTTCTGAGCTTGGTCTGTGGTTTTGGTGTCATTTTTCCGACTGCCTGTGTGTTCTGGAGCTTTGTTTGAATGAGTGTGACCTCCATCCTCCAGTTTTTTTCCCTCTACTATCGGTTTTACATTCTATCCCTAGGGCATTTAGGTGCTATAGTGTGTCGAGCCTCCCATGGGAGTTTTTGGTCTTCATTTGATCAGTCAATTTCATTATTGCTTCTCTGCATTTGTTTGGTGGTTTTCCATTGTTTTGTTGCATTATTTGAGTGATTGGCTTCTTCTTCATTCGAATTCCTCTTTGTCTCGTTTTGGGCCTAGATTACATAGTTCATTTGAGTCTTTGGGATTCCTTTTGATTTGAGGGATTTCTTTATCAGTTTGAGGTCTGGATGTGTGTTTGGTATTGAGTGAAACTTTCTTGTCTTTGCTCTTTTTCTATCACTTCTCAAATTGTTCTTTTCATTAGTTTTCATTTTGTTTAGTGCACTTTGTTCTTAAACATTGAAAATACAAAAAATATCTTTTGCTTTTGATTAGTTAATGTGAATTAAATCTTTTCTGTGTTATTAGTGATTTATAACTCTAAAAGAAAAGCTTTTAGTTGCATTAGTATGCATTAGAGACACTAGTGGTTGTTTTGTGATCATTTTGTTATTGTGTTAAAGCTCTCAACCTTCCCGTAGTTAGCTATTCATCGAACAAAGTGATACATTGTGGCATGTAGGGTGCATTTAGAGGATTTTGAGACATAACATTCGGTAGGGCCTGGAAATTGAAACATAATTGAAGATAAACACTAAAAATTTATTCAATTTAACTTAAGGAAGCATTGGAACATTAGCGAAATATTTAGAGGTCTAGGCTAGTGACGTGTTCTGGCATCGTTAAACCTAGTAGTTGTCGTTCGCCTCTTGGCTTTAGACAACACTAGTATGGACTTGTGCTCCCCGTACTGTCGCATATATAAAGGGAGACCCCACTAGGTTGCTATCCTTTATCCGTAGGAAGCTGAGTCTGCCGCCTTATACCTGTGATATACCAGACACAGAATTCGGGGAGATTTCCTGCACGTACGTCAAGTCCTTGGTTGATTTCTCTTTCATTTTTGAACCAAGGTGTATATTGTAGTTCACGGATATCTGGTATACCCTCTTGCCTAGAGTTCCAGAGTAGTCATTTCGATCTTTACTGACTCATTAAATTTGAAAAGATCATCAAGCGCCTGTCCTTTCACGCTTTTTTCCAATCTAAAAGTGATAGAGTCACCTTTTGCTTGTTTCTTGACTCTTAAAAGATGAAACAGCAGAGTTTTGTTTAATGTTTTAAAAATTAACTGCCCACGAAATATTCCTGGTTAAAGTTAGTTTCCTTAGGGTGTTGTTCTAAAGTTGTTTCTAATGGAAACTTTTTCGGAGTTCACCAACCAAGGAATCCCATTCGATGGGAATCCGGGTCATTTTCCTCCTTTTGGGAATGTTGGTGCTCCTTATATGGCAACGTTATCCCTTCCTGGGTTAACTGTTGGGTTGCCCGTTTGGTTGTTCTCAACCTCTGTGGTCCCGAATGTCTCAGCTACTGTTCAATCAGTTCCTCCGCCTGAACAACATCATGTTGATTCCAAGGTGGACCTCTCCCCTTCTTCACCTGTTTCTGCCTCCTCCTCTTCTACTTTGCCTGGTGAAAGTCTGGATTCGAGTAACCAGGCGGCTAAGAAGAAGAAGAATAAGACAAAGAAGAAGAATTTAGATAAAGGAGAGGCTAGCTCTGTGGCTATTGCGCCTAATAAGCCTTCCATTGATAAACCTCTCAACCCTCCACGGAAAGTCAAGTTCCCTTGCATGTTGTGCCAGGGAAACCATCTTCTTCGAGATTGCCCTGACATTCCCAAGGTGCTCGAAGCATGGTCCAATGGTCCTTTGTCGTTGCCTTTGGCTTCTGGGAGTCAGGTTGGGGGAAAATCCTCATCTAGTGCTGGTAAAGCTCCTAAGAAGCAGGGTAATATTACCAATCCCTGTAAGTTGTGTGAAGGGCACCATGCCATTCACCTTTGTCCGTATATGGATGAAGCCAAGAGAGTGTTGGACAACTTTACTGTTTTTGCACCTTGCCTTTCGGCTGGTTATAAACAGCTTTCTTTGAGTCCTCCACCAGCTGATCCTATGATTGGTCAAGAGTCATCCTTGGTCAATCCCGCTCCCCCGGAAATTCAAATTCAGGAATCCATTCCCGACCAACCATTGGTCATGGGATCGTTTGAGTTGGCCCCGTCTACAGTGCACCAAGTATTTTCCGTTGAGAGTGGATCTCACACCCCTCATGTTCTTCTTGTTTATTCAGATTCTTTGGACTTGGAGAAAGATTCTCCTATCCCTATACCTCAAGAAGCTGCTCCTCCGCCTCCCGTGATGGAGGTCCCGGAGGATACTCCTCCCGCCTTCGATATGGAGGTTGTGGAGGATGCTCCTTCTCCTCCCGACTCCGTGATGGAGGTCGTGGAGGACACTCATTCTTCTCCCATAACACCAGGGGAAGATCATCTCGGTTCGATGGTAGCCCCTCCGAGTAGTTTGGCCGCTTCCTTTGACTAGAGTTGATTTGCAGGATACCGCCTTCCATCTTATGTGCCTTTTGAGATAACAGTACAAACCTCTGGTTTGGTCATACCTAGCACTATTATAGATGAAGGTGCGTCTGTTAGTGTTCTATCCTCAACTACTTGGAAAGCTTTCGGTTCACCGTCGCTTGCGCCTGTTATGCAGAATCTGTTGGCATTCAACAGAAGAACTAGTCAACCATTAGGGATCCTTCCAAGGTTACCTGTTACTTTGGGAGGTAAAACCGTCCATATGGACGTGATGGTTGTTCCAGGCCCCTTGGATTTCAATCTGCTCTTGGAGCACGATTACACCTATGCCATGGGAGCGCTTGTCTCCTCCCTTTTTCGTGTGGTCTGTTTTCCACATGAAGGACGGATCGTGACCATTGATTAGCTTTCGTTCTTTGGTCCTGATGTGGCAACTCGCCCGCCATCATCCCTTCCTGGTTTTTATCCACCCGTTGTGTCTACCCCACCGCAGATCAACTATGTGGCTACCTACCCCATGCTTGTACTCAGTGATAGTGCCGTTGTCCATCAGGTGTTGGGGGCATTGGGTCCTGACTTCTAGGATGTTTTCCTTCCATCAGGAGTGGAACTCTTGGAAGCGATGACTTCTTGTTCATTATGATGAGGTCTGTCGGAGAAGAGTTCGTTTTCTTGTGTCAAGCTCCTTAAAAAATGAAACAAGCTCTTATGAGGATATTTTGTCTTCTGTATCAACCTCGTTAAAAAATGAAACAAGGTCCTCGGAGCATGGTTCATCTTCTTGTGTCAAGCTCCTTAAAAAATGAAACCAGGTCATCTGAGGATAGTTCTTTTAATGTGTCAACCTCGTTAAAACAATGAAACACTTTCCTGTTCAATTCGAGTCTTTGATAAGATCTCGTAAAATCCTAGTCGAGTCTTTCTCTTGATCTCGTACATCTTCCCTGCTAAGAAAATACATCTTCCCTGCTAATTGTAGAAAATCAGTAAAAGGATGTTCAAAAATATGAAATTTTACCTTGTCTTGAGATTAAAAAAAAACACAAGCACACTCTTCATTTTGATCTAGAAGAACACTTAGTTGTTGATCCATACAAGAGCATAGGGAAGTATGACTTTCTGCTATCTGAATGTTGGCTACAAATTATTGAAACATGGGAAAATCTGACTCTATCACTTACACATTGTCTCTCTTAAGCTCATACTCCTCAAATTCATATTCTAAATCATCTTTGAACACAAAACATTCTTCAAGATTGTTAAACATGACAACCCTATATTCTCCATGAAAGAAAGAAATATCTGTTAGCTAATCTCCTTGCAGAAATCATCATCACAAATTGGTTTACTCAAAACAACTGCCTGTATGGCTTCATCAGTCTCATGACTATCATCATTCAAAACCAGACTTTCATTTTCAATAATGGAATATGCTTCACTCACACATTCTTGACTGTGTGAACATTGTAAGAGCTACAAATCTACATTTTCTTGGGTTGTAACATGATTTTTTAGGAGCTTATCTATTTCATCTTCAAACAAAGGAGAAAACTGAGTTTTAAAGCAATTTACATTGATTTGGTGATTTTCATTTTCAGGATCAGGAATTGCCACTTCTCTTTCTTGGTTCCAGTCTGTCTCATTTAAGGATGGAGCTACTAATTCTTTTTGGTGATGAAGAAGGTCCTCATGCAAAGGCTCAAGGATCTCTTCATCCAAGGAGGAAACTGCTAATTCCTGTTGGGAAGAAAAATCACGAAGGGATTCTATGATCTCATCATCTAGACACTCTTCATCCCCATACAAATTTTCAAGAAAATTAACGAAATTATCAGAGATCTCACAACAATTATCAATCATCGGCAAGGAAGAATTAGAGCTTTGATAATGTTGAAATAAAACTGAATGAAATTCCTTTAGAGAATATAAACTAGCAGATGGTAGACTCTCATACCATGATCTCGCTTTTTCCTCCAAGGTAGCCATAAACATCTTCATCAGACAATCTTCAGGAAACTCAATATTTAGTCTGTGAATATGCAAATGAAATTTGACCAAAGGCAAACTAGCATGTTCACCGTCTTGACCCTTAAACTTTGACAGTCCGGATTTCCAATCTATATGAGGAATACAGTTTGGAAAACCAGGATTATGAGCTCGATTCATAGGAGCATACCTTCAAGCAATCAAATCCATTTTGACAACAGTTATTTCACCAAGAATATTTTTATACTACAGGTTCTTGAAGAGTGGAGTTGCCATGAGAATTTTGAACCTTGGGTTTCTTCGACACTAGAGTCGCCATGTGAATGATGCACAACCTTCTTGTGCCTGATCATTTTTCAACATCAACAATTAGATCTAAACTTTGTCATTCTTTCCCAGGGAAGATATGATATTTCATTCCCTGACAACGACGCCAAAATGTTATCACTTCGCCAAATTCCCAAGGCTAAAGAAGGAATCCCAACAGAGGTAACCACAGACCAAGATTTTTATTTGATATATAGCCCTATCAAATCATATAGGGATCTCTCCAAAAGGGTCACAACCAGGAGGGCTCGAGAAATTAGGGTTTTTAGGCTAGATATAGAGTTCAGGGGATTGTTTGAATTTGATTTGGTTGGGGAATCACTGGATGAAGGAATTAGGTCAAGGAAAGCTAGGTCAGTGAAAATGAGTTAGGGTTGCAGGGATCAATGGGGAAAGGTAGGTACAATGCTTATCACTTGAAGAGAATTCTGATGGAGTGGTTTTGAAGCTAAAAGAAAGCTAAGAAAATCATAGGAGATGTATTTTTCTTAGACAGATGAAAGTGAACAAAATATGATCAATTACCCAAAGCAGAGCATGCACAAACATGTATTCTGATTGTCTAACTTGTAAGAGAGTATAACATAGAAATGAAGTGAAAATGAATAAAATAAATTCAAACATATGATACTGAAGAAAATACAATGACAAACATCAATACAACAAGTATCCCAAAAAGTAGTTGCAACTCCTCTTTATTAGCTGGCCAAACTGAGTACAGAAGTTTCCTTGATCAACTATCAAACATACAAACTGATTCCAACCTCTCACTAGTATGAATAAAGGGGCTAAATCGACATCAAAACAAGCTTCAATCATCCTCAGGGGTTGAATCCATGAGGGGAGGAAGAGATCCAGTAATTGTTGAACTGAAAAGTGAAGTGTAGGATGGTCCAAGTGACTCACTCCTCATTACATTCAACTAATTCATCATGACTCATTAATGACTTTTACCTGCTAAATCTACCCTAGATAAGTAATATCAGACATAATTACATTTTACCATCATTAATTACATGAGTAGAAAGATGATTTGTTGAAGAAAATTCAAAACTTGAGAGAATTTTGGAAAAAATCAACAAATTTGACATTTGCGCCATCCTAGTGTCATTTGCGCCCTATGTGTTCAGGGCCACTTGTAAAGGCCTTCCCTGTGCCCAAATCAGGCCCAAGATCATTTTTTGGATAGCCTTGTCTGTCCTCTTTCCAAATATGCATCAAGTTCTGAAAATAGAGGTCATTTCCCCCCTCAAAAGTAATTCTCCCAAGACTGGTATTTGCATAGAGGCTAGGTCAAAAAAGGGGCAAAAAGGTGATTTTTAATGGTTTTTTGCGCTTTTCACCCATTAAAAATGAAACCAAGGCTGGAAACATGGTTTTCTGAGATGCATGGGTCATTAGGAACCCAATGGTGCCTTAGTTCCCCTCAAAAAGTGTGCCAATTATTTGGGTAGCACCTAGGGCGCTACGCAAATGCCTGATTTTCTATTAATTAATTGCCTAAAAAAACACAGAGATTTCCAAATTTTTACCAAAAGTTAGAAATTGCCTCAAAATTGTTGGAATGACTAATGAAGGTGTGTCTAAGCTTGTAGGGAAGCCTCAACAAGGATATCCAACTTTTTATTCTCCTCCTTGGTCAACTATTAAATTTTGTCATTGACTCTTTTGAGCTTGACTCTTTTGGGCATGGAGTTTGACCTTCCTCCTCAACAATTCATTATCCTTATTGGCCTTCTCTAGCAGCTTCTCCAAGTGTTGATTGGATCTACCAATCCATGGTTCCCTATTCTCATTCATCTCTATGGCAAGCTTCTCATTTAGGGTTAGCTACTCAGCAAGCTCAGCTTCCCTTTGTATCTCTAGAGCTAGAGTTCTTTTTAGCCCTCTAGTTCTAGGTCTCTGCCTTGGTGCCTGTTTTTCTTCCTCATCAAGCAAACCATACTTATCCATTGTTTCATATAGCATGGATTTCGGCTTTTGAACCTCCAGTGAAATACTTAACTTCATCAATGACCTGTTTGGTCTTCAAATGCTCAATTTCTTGCTCAAGAAAGTGAATAACATATCTAGCCCTGTCAACATTAGTCTGAAGCTCACTAATATTGGAATCCTTAACTTTGATAGCAGCATTTGTGATTTTATCATTGTCATCCTCATCTAGGTCAACCAACTAAAATTCATGCTATGTTTCATGATTGTCCTCCTCATCTAGGATAGTTGGCTCAATGACCTTCTCTTTACCTTTATCCACCTGTTGTGTTGATGTAGAAGGCATGGCCCCTTTCACTCCAAGTTAAGCAACCACATGATTATATCCTCTCTAGTAGGTTTTTGGCAATGGCTCAACCTCAACCAAACTAACCCACTTAGACTCAATTTCCTCAATCCTGCTAGGTGACCCAAAATCATGATGAGATGGAGATGAAGGAGGTGAAGGGGACTGATCTGATGATCATGAGTGAGTCATGGGCTGAGATGGTGAAGGGACATTTTTTTCATTCTGAATGGATGGCTCAATGAATATATCACTGTCTATGAAGGTGCTCCATGCAATGTTTAGTTGATTGAGATGGTGGAGGACTATGATTTTTATGAGGGAATGATGGAATAGGATTTTCATTTTATGTTCATAATCCTTCTTCTGAGCAATGTATGCCATCTTCTCTATACTCTGGAAAATATGGCATGTTAACCATCCTTACCCTAGTGAAATGCATCAAGAGTTGGATGTGATAGGAATAGAGCCTTGAAAATCTGCCTTCACATGAAAAATATTTCATTATAATCTTTATCATAGGTGCATATCTGTCCAAGAGGTGTGAAAAGGGGAAAAACCTGTTTGTTTGATTTTGGTGTCTTGGTTTTAGGAAGAAGTCAAAATCCTATTTCTTCAACCTGCCTTTCTTGAACCGTTTCTCCCCAACATTTTGGATCCCTGTAGCATCTGAAATGACAGTAGTAGATAAGGTAAAAGTGACCCCGACTAATTTAACTTGATTATCATGGAGTCCTAATATGAACAATCTAGTTAGCATGGGATGGTGTTTAACCCTTTGAATTTTCTCACAAAAATCATAGCAACCAACATGTTTGAAGCATGTGACAGTCAATGGAGAAGCTAAGAGTTCTTTAGCATTGGCAGGCCCAAGTCTGAGAACTCTTCCTCCTCTATGTGACCTCCTTATCTATGTTTCCTCTGCTTCAGTGAATCATGTGTTTTCCACTTCTATTTCCATGGTGTTTTTGTTAAAACCCTAGGGATTAGGGAAGGGAAATGGCAAAGGGAGATGGGAAAGGAAAACTGATGGAGATATTTGATAGGGGTATGTGATATGGGGAGGGGATAGGGAGTAATTTTTAGGGATATGAGGAATGGGGAAGGGAGAAGGAATGAAAAAGTGATCGGAATTGGGATTTATGAGCCTAGGTCAAAATAGCACCTAGGGCTTAGGGTTTTAGGAATTAGTAGCTTAGGGATAGGGATTATGATAACATCGATTAGGGAATGAATTTTAACAGTGTAGGGATGGTATTGAGTGTCAGGGAAGTGGAATTTTGGGAATTATGAGTGCAAGGGAGAAAAAATAGGGTTTCACTTCAAGGAGAGACAAAATTACAACTTCAATTGACTTCAACAGATATAACTTAAGAAGGTGATTTTTGATGGCATGTACCTCTTACCGGTTTGCTGGAGGTAAATCACTGAGTGGAGGAGCTTTGAAGGTAATTCTGATCACTTGGATTCTTTGCTAAGCTTGTTGGTCATTTATGCCCTTGGCAGGCTATTTGCGCCCTCTTCTATGTATTTTGGCCCTAAGTAACTGATTTGCGCCCTGTTCAACACATTTTCGCCCTCAGAAACTGATTTGCGCCCTGTTAAACACATTTGCGCCATAGACAACACATTTTCACCCTCCTAAACTAATTTGCGCCCTCCTGAACTGATTTGCGCCCTCGCTTCAGGATTTGCGCCCTCCTGAACTGATTTGCGCCCTCGCTTCAGGATTTGCGCCCTCAATTTCTGTTCCTTTGCCAATTTCGCTCATAATTTCGAAATTTTTGGCTCTAGGAGTGCTGGCCTAATCTTTAGAAGAGGAAAATGAATTTGATTTGATGTCTTTAATCATAAATATCTAAGTGAATTTGAATTTAAAAATTTAAAAACCCACTTCTCTAATGTGTTTTTCACTTTCCTGAAAAGTTTTCTCACTACCCTTTTATCTGATTTTCCTTTTCTTGCAGGATGGTGTTGTTGGAGTTTGAAATTTTTATCTTTCAATTTGGCATGTGTGTTTTTAGTTGGCAGCTAGGGATTGAAATTATTACATATAGAAAGCATAAATTACATAAAAAATAAAAAATAAATTAAATCTTTGTTTTCATATCAAAATGACATTTTGATATGAAAATCATAAAAAATCAAAATTACAAATCTAAAAATATCATATCTACATGCTGATAATATTCTGCAAATGAAAATGAAATTTTTATTGAGTCACTCTCACACATTTTGCTAACCTTATTTAGATGGAATGGTGCATTTTTGGACCTTGAACATTGAAACCTAATGACATAATGGGACCTTAAAAGACCCGACTTCCATGATTGACTTTAACTGACATAAGACATAGTGAAATGATATTTTCAAACGTATTTTTATGCTCAACAAGACATGAAGGTGGGCCAGCAAATGAGATTTTTTGAGGGAGAGTGAGTTTTTATGACTAGGGCTACCATCAGTGAAACAAATTTTAGCATCACCTAATGGAATGAAATAAAAATTTCAGAGTGGAACACCTAAAATGAGAATGAAAAGAGTGATTTTGATCATTGATGGAAAAATGCATATTCTGACACTAACAGATTCATTATTAAGTGACAGTTATTGTGGACATAGCCCTACACTGGGGTGAACCACAGTAATTTGGAGTTCTTATGTGATTAATGTGTATATTTTCTTATTATCTGTTGTAGAGTAGCAATTATTACAGTTGCATTATACTTCGGCACAATGATGGTTTATTATTTTATATGGCATGTTTAAGTGATTAATCTAATGTGACGAAGTGATTTATAGTTACTAAGAATAATATAACATAATAATACCAAATCTCCTACTTCCTCAAGGATGTAGAAACCTGGTTCTACATCCTCCCATAATCACTTCGGGTGAGAGTGTGATCTACTTGTTCGTCATTGTCGAAAGGGCCAGTGATCAAGGGTTTTGTTTGTGCGCAGTATAGATCGAACCTGGGTTAGCCCAAAAGAAACCAACATATGCTTCTATGTTGGCGTGTTTAGTACACAAGTCTACGAAAAACACTGGCTTGATAGGAGTGATTACTACCCTACAAGAAATTGTCACATGTCAAAAAGAGTTGTTAGATGGTTAGTGGAAACATACTAACATGTAGAAAAACTAGTTTATGGAACATAGCATGCTACAAACAAGAAGAGGAAACAAAAAAAAACACATAAACACAAGATCAATCGAGTAAACAAGCTAATAATATAAACAGAGAATGAATCCCCTCTTATTAGCCGCTGGTGGTAAATAAGCAGTAGAACGTTACACACTTGCAGTGAGTCCTTAGAGCTATGGAGCTCTAATACCCAAAGCTAGGAGGGCTTTCCCCTTGAGTTGGTCTGCAGACCTCTCTCTTCTCCTCGAACGAGTGATTGGATGTCAGACACTTGGTGAAATTCTCCTTTGGGATTGAGATGTTGGATGACCAACAACTGAATCCCTTCACTCTATTTCTGCTTGGACAACACACTATTGGTTTGCTCATGGGAAATTTGGCCAGCATAACAATGTGTTCTAAATTATTCTTTTCATGGTGGAATTTTATAAGCAAAATTCAAATCCTCTTCCCTCTCTTGGTACAATTGTGGATAGTGACCCAAGAGTGGTGGTTGATTCCATTGTGTGCTCACTTGAGGTCTCAAGGTGGCTCTAGGCAACTGTCCTTGGGCGGCCTCAAGTGGAGAATATTTTTCTTGAAGTGTTCCAAGTGTTCCTGAATGGTGACCTTCCACCATACTTAGGACCGCACGGCTTATTGAGGGAAAGCCTCGGAGACCAGCACTACTATCGAAGAAAAATGCACAAGGAGTGCACTTTTCCTATGTCTTTTGTGTGCAATTTGATAATTTTTCCTCTTAACCTTAGATATTTTTAAATTTTCCAGATTCTCTAATGTTTCTCAACCCTCTAAATCCTTTTTCTTGACATTTCATGATTTATTTTTCTTGTCTGATTTTCCAGTGATAATAGTTGCCCCCTAATGTGTGAGGTCTAGAAAAAACTGTATATCCAAAATACATTACAGTTTATGTTCTGTATAACCCATGTTTAGAGAGAAAGAGGGACACCTAAGGTTAGAAACCCCTTACTGTGAGTAAAAGAGGGACCATGTTCTGTTGGAAACCTGCAAGAGATAGTATAATACAATAAATACAATGTTTCTATGAGGCGGGCATGTCCCGTGCTCACGATGCTTTAGCTAGTTAAAAGCCTATTTGACAGATAAAGGTTCTGTCTGTGTCACTTATATGGTAGTGATCTGCTGATTTGGTTGATGACGATGATTGTTGACGCCCTTAGGGGCGTTTTTCTTTGAAAATTGTTGAATGTGGTGCCCACATGCATAATATTGGTATGGCATATAAATTCGCATTATATGGATAGGTGTATGACTGGAACCTTACCATGTAAGCATTGTTGAAAGAGATGCTTATAATGGAACATGACTTCGATGAATTCAGACAAAGTGCAATGATTTTGAAGTACAATACTATATTGACATGAAATATTGTGTTGTAGTCGAATTTCAATAGAATCAATGACATCTATGGGCAATGATGATTCCCACAGTGCCATCTAAGGATGCCGCTATTGAGTTGGGGAGCCATCCAAGGTACTGCGTCATTTTTGGAAAATGGTTGTTGAAGTCAACAAGCAGGAAGCCTCAACCATTTGAGGGAAACACTGATGCAAGGGACTAGGGTCTCTAATATGATATGTTAACATAGGAATGATTGCGAGAACTAGATGAGCACTGATGATCAGAGTTTAGTGGCCCAAGGTCAGAGCATGAAAAAAGCAGTTTGGTGGCAGTCATAACAATTTTTGATGAGGAAAGCCCTGGAGTTGGTAGGACGTCCAAGGTGGGTATATGTTGGTTATGAATGTCGTGGTAGCTTTGTGTGAAAGCTATGAAGATCTGACCAAGGGTGATTAGGGATTGCTTCCATGGGAGAAACAAGTGGGTGGATGGGTAGGGGATGTTCTCCTAAAAAATCTTTGGAAACTTTCAAAAATAATATGAAATGGGTTTGGTTTGTACAAACACGGAGACAAGTGCCCCAAAAACATGAAAAAGATCACTCACTAATGATGTAAGGAAGGTGTTTTTGCTGAGGGAGGGGGCCCCATTGGTTAGTCTCAGTGTGGGGGTGATGAAGTGGATAGAAGATATCGTATATGGGCTATGCTCATGGAGGGATGGTAGGAAAAATGTGAGACGCAGTTGTGTGTGTTTGATTTGCTTGAGAAAATGGTAGTCCGGGAAAGGGGTTTTTATCTTTGAGATGGTAAGACTTGACTTGATGCATGGTGGATGAATGATCATGAAAGGCTTCCCGGACTGAGGTAATATGGCCATGGCATCATATTTTTTGATGCATGGTCCACTTTGATTGATGGACATGATGGAGGGGGAGGCTCTACCGACCAACAAGGATGTTTATCATGTGCAAGGTGGGGATATGGTAAACATGGTCGGGTGTTTGGAATCTATGGTTGATTTCTTGTGGAGAAATGATGTCAAGATATGCAAAGTTTCTTTGGGACTCTATCATGCTGAGGGTAGAATGATACATTCTCTAGAACCTTCGGTGCATAGGGAAATAGGTGGTTTGTCATACTGTATAATACCTGCAAAAAATACCCCAAGTGAAAGCATATTTTTCATTTAAATATATTGATAAATATGGTGAACGAAAAGACAATAAGAGAGGGCATATCTTTCGGAATGAAAAAATTAATTTTTTAACAACATGAACGTGTGAAGCCTCCTTTGGGCGTTATGAGGTGTTCATCACTATGTTTCTTTCGATTTCGTAATTAGGCTTTATGAGCTCTCGTTATGGTCCTTCAAACAATTTGAAAAGGGTGATATATAGGCCAATATGGCTCATTTCAAATCATTTGTGTCATTTGAGCGTTGAGAGTTTGAGAGTTCAGAGCTTACTGATGATCCTTTCTTGCCGTTGAAATCAGCCTGTGTACAAGGGATTTGCGTCGTCAAGGCCAGGTAGGCCTTAGAACATCTTTTATTTCAATTTTTTCAGTGTTACTGGGCAAGTGTCCATAAAAATTTGGTTTTTACAGAATCCTAGCCATTTTTTGCCTTGACCGTGTGGGCAATCAAGGTACAGGCGCGGAGACCTCTGTGGAAATTTGAGGATTTCCACGAAGATTTCGCGCCTATGGGAATTTTTGCGTGCGGCTTCCATTTGTCTGAGATACAGATGCACGGTTAGTGCGCCTGTTTGAGAAATAGGTGCGTCGAAAAGCCAAGGTGAATTTTTTGAAAAAAAAATGGGAAATTTTAAATTTTTTGGTGTTTTGATGTCACTGATGTGTGTTTGTTTTGGTGACAAGATGTTGTGGAGAGAGAGAGAGAGACTAGCCAGACCTGCGTATGGTTGTGGCACAAGATGCCAACACTTGCCAGCAACTATCTCTGTGGGATCTTCTTAAGTTCCTTGAGAATGACCTCGTGAGGTCACATGATCGATTGTTGCGCTACCTAGTCTGTTGCTAGAATAGGCGGCACAAATTTATGGTGCTATGAGGGTATGACGTCCCTATCTGTCTAGAGATGGATATATATTTCATGACCGATCTATTGCCTCAGGGTGAGGCACTCCCCCATCCACTCCCACCTCGGAGGGTAGCGCTTCAGCATTGGGTGGAGAATCATTGTGGTGGGGCACCCCTTTCGGAGGGGTTTATTCTTATATCATCAGTGACTAACCTATCCAAGCAATGTGCTCTGGCTATGATTGTGAAATTGACTGGGTTGTCGTCGACGCACAGGGTGTCGGGGCCTCAGATCGGTATCTGGCTTCACATTGGGCATTTCTTTGACTTTGCCCCTCATTGCTATGACGGTACGGTGGCCCAGCTAGCAAAGGTTTAAGGAGGTTCTAAGCTATTCACATATGCTAGCATTCTTTGTATCCTTATGTTTGAGAGAGTGGTGCTGCTGCGACCCGTGGTGGTCGTGCCTATGGGGTTTCATCGGGACCCTTGTATGAGGCGATGGGCCCTAGTGATGCCTCGCAATGGGGGAGGTGAGGTGGGGAGTTATTGGAATGCGAAAACCAAGGCTTGGTTCGAGGCCAACCCTCAGATGTTCCTCGAGTTTCCATACTCCCGGATGGACTACGGGGAGACATGGATATGGGGCTTCCTGTTGGGTACGCTTGGGGACCGACGGGTATGATTTTTGTGCTTTTTTCTGCATTTTTTGAGTATATATGATGTGTATATTTATGTGTGTATTTGTGGTGACACTAACACTATATTTTTTTACTCTTGCAGATGTGGGAGAGGTTGGACGACCAACTGCTCGGTTGGTAGGAGACCAACCCAACCGGAGGGTCAGAGGAGCTCAACCCCAAGTTGGGGGGTAGGGGGAAGATCGAGGGTAGGCTCAGGGTGGAGGACCTAGTGATGGAGCTGACCCTTCCGAGGAGGGTAGCAGCTCTTCTGCTGCCGAGTGTGTTGCGGCAATTTCTCGTGTTGAGGCAGTTGAGGCACGTATGGATGATATGGTGGAGCAGCTTGATGCATCCGAGGCTTGAGCCAATGACTTAGCGGGCGCTTGGGATCGAGTGGATAGGATGACCCAACGTATGCCTACCCATGGGTTTTTCGACGATCTGAATGATGTTTGGTTGGAGACATTGATGGTCCGGGAGAGGGGCTATCGTCCGACTTTGTGCCATGTGGCGACTTCAGTTTTGGCAGCTGCCCCTGTACTGGCACCAGGTGCAGCCGTGGGTCCAGGTGCCCCACCTGGTAGGGCTCAGCCCTAGAGACATTTTGTACACAAGGAAAGGATCCATTATGAGGATGCTTCCCTTATTTTTGATGACATGTGTATATATATTTTTTGGCTGAATTGTGGGTCAGATACATGACTTTTTATTTGTACTCAAACATATATTTTGGTATATATGCAAGATGTATTTTTTCGGCTCTAGATGATGTGTCTATGGTTTATATATTTTTCTGGATGTTGCATATCATTGATGGATATCTATATTTTTATGTTTTCTGATTTTATGAGTGATGGTTTATACGAGATGCATTCTAGTCTATGATGTGGTTAGCTATGCAATCTGCTATCTGGTTTTGATTTCTTGGTACATGTGTGAATGTAATATGATCAAATTGACAACTTAATATTTTTGCACACAAATATTTTCTAAACAGTTGTGAATCTCGTACCTCAGATTCTTGGTTTAACTGCGAAACCACTAACTGGGAATCAAGGTAGATAGGCAAGTGGCGGATGCCTTGTTTGAAGGCATCACTCATGAGACCTATGATGGCATCATATTCTGCCTGTTTTTTTGTAGCTGATCTGATGCATACTCCGTTGGTCGAGAATGGCGACCGGTCAGGGTAGTAGATGACACGGGTGACTGCTGCTAAATTTTGAGACCATCGCGATGCTCCATTAGCAAATCCAAAATAATGGTTGGGTTTGTTGTACCTTAAGAAACAATTCCTTGGCTGTGAAAAGTAATCTGTGCTTAAGACATTCAAATAACTATGTCATAGAGATATAGATCCATGTTTAATCACCTCCAGAGTTCAATCATTGAATCTTCAAAATCAAATGCTATAAACGATCCACAATGCTATTATCTGCTGATATAGAATGAAATGTTCAGAAGAATAATGAAAGGAAAAAGCCCAAAATGATATGCTGCTGAACAGAATCTATCATCTCAAACTTTAGAAGAATTAAAAGAAAAGAACAGTTAAAATGAAGGAGCGCCTATTAAGGGTTTTAACTCTTCTTTACACACGTAAAAAGAGACATGCTGCTTCGATACTTCATTTTATTCAAGGACTGAAAATACATTATGTAAACTAGGAGACGTATCAATACCAACAAATGCTAGAAGTTTGTTTCTCATTCATTAATCACTTGAAATCTCAGTACAAAGAGCACTGTCTGGAGATCCAAAAACCGGAACCCTTGCCCCTCTCCTCTCTTTTGCTTTTATGTCAGCCATCTAAAGTAACTTCCTAACTGCTATGGTCAGTTTTGAAACTGATTCTTGGAAGTTTTGGAATTATTTAACTTTACAAAATATCTGTTTTAATATTATATATATAATATATAATATAAAACCCAAAAAGAAGGACTTTACTCTAGCGTAAGTAAAAATAATGAATAGTACACTTTGGGTCCCATTACATCCATACGTATTAATGACAAAGTCGCCCATGGTTTTTGAAAACCAATAACCGCCTACAGGAGCACTGATGGCAGTCTCTTGAGAAATGGCTAAGTGATGCCGTAACGCATCATAGCCATCAATTTTGTAAATAGTGGTTTCAACTAAACCATTTGCGGGGGCGCCATCTCCCATAAACTCCGTTTAATTTATGCCCCCGCAAGACCATTGGATCTGTTTCTGAAAGTGGTTTAGAATCTTCTGGCGTAAGATGAGATCGAACTTTACAGTAGTCTTCGGATTTTAAAGTCATTTATGAATCCTCAATCTCTTCTGTGGACAGAACTGATAGTCAGAAATCAAGTGAAGCATTCCAGCGATGATTCGGCCACGATTTTGACAACCACCAATCTCATGAGGGCAACGCAGCCTGTGTTGGCCACAATACATGCGTGCCGAGTGGAGCAGAGCTGTCTGATCGTGATTTACGACCCGTCTGTAGCTACTGGGTCGGTCAATTCACCACACTGGTCCCCATTTCTTCATTTGCGAGAAAGCCCTACCTCCATTAACGCGTGATAAAGCACTTCATCATATCCCCGGAACTATCATCATATATCCCATGGGATCCCTTTGCGATCCTGTAGCCTTAAGAATGTACCACTCCTAAATTTCCCATGTTCTTCAGTTGAGAGCTCTGCCTCTCAGCAATTCTTCCATTACAAGCTAAAATCAGTTCAAATCTGAGGAAGGAATCATTCCCAAAAGACGTTTCTGAAAAATAGACATTCGAGGAATCGTTGAAATCTCTTAAAAATATTTGGATTTCTGGGCAATTTCCTCGCGGAAGTCAATTTGGCATCATCCAATGTGCCAATTAAGACACATCCATTCATGGAAAATTTCATGTCGCTGGTTCCACTGGCTTCCATTCCAGCAGTACTAATATGTTGAGAGAGTTTGCTTGCAGGAATGAGCGTTTCCGCAACACTTACATTATAATCCGGTATAAAGACAACCTTTAGCAAGTCTCCTATCTCTATGTCGTGATTGATTGTAGCTCCAACATCTGTTATCAATTTCACTATCCTTTTTGCCTGCACATATGTTGCAAACGCTTTGCCTCCAAATATGCATACACGAGGGACAAACTTTGCTCTCCTTTCCTCTGGAGTCATTTCCTTCATCTTCTTGTAGGTCTACATTATCAGCAAACTTTCGAAGCTCTGCTAAAAGTTCAGTCTTAAGAATCCAATCTTCTGTTCCAAGCCACTTAGTGATAACTTTACTCAATTCAGGGTTGCAAAATCGAATCCATCGCCTAGGATTTACGCTGCTGGTCTTATTTTGAAACTTTTCAGGCCACAATTTCACTGAAAATCACTGAAAACCTCTTTCTTCACAATTTCACTGTGGATTTCAGCAACTCCATTAACAGAATGGCCAACAATAACACATAAGTTAGCCATGCGTATCAATTTAGCTGGTTTAACAACCATATTCTTAGAATTGCTTTTAGATTTATTTTCTCCTGTGACTTGAGCATAGCTTTGGGTTCAGTTTCTACAGCCTCAGATTTCTCTTTTACAGCTTCTTTAGAAGCTTCAACTTCTTTAGCAGCTTCAGCTTCCTTAGCAGCTTCTTCCACTCTCCACAGGTCAGAAAATACTGGCACTATAGACTCTGGAAAATCATCATTTTCGAGGATTCTCATTCCTCTGATCTTGTTTTCCAATTCTATAATTGTTCCTCAGCAACCTTAAATTGCCAAGAACTTCTCCCGACTTTTTGCTGAGTAAAGTTGTGCTACAACATCTGGCTCCAATTGGGGACAGTACTTTGGTAGAAAAGTGCTAAGAACTTTTAGATCAGTAGCCTTTATTGGGCATGGAGTCGAGTCAAATTGACTTTTCTCTCAATCTAAAATCTCTGAAAATTTCAAAACTTCTCTGAAACCTCTCTTCTTCTAGGATCTTTATTTTGAACTGAAAATTTTAAACTAGAAATACTGCAGCTGGAAATGCTCAACTCCTGAGCTTATTTATGTACAACTCCTATATATATAAGCATGGTTGAATTTAATCAAGTGAATTCAACATTCCAATGGAACCAATCCAACATCTGCTTGTCAGATTTAATACCTTCATACTGCTAAAATTTAAAAATTAAAAGAGGAATGTACCATGAAAAATTTTCATATACAAAATTTTGTACATACCCTTGCATTAAAGCTTGTTGTTGACCGAATAAATTTGACATATATTCAGCAACTGGATCATAGAAATCATGAGACAACACTTTGGTTACCTTCTTTTCTTGAACATTTTGCAGACATCTTTGAACATGGCAACTTCTTTCATTATTTGATCCTTCAATTAGGAACTCTGTGTTAGGAAGTTGACTGCCACTTCCTGTAGGCAGGCATTTAGGCTGAAAATAAACATCCAAGGTTTGCTCTCCATAATGATGATGTTCTTCATTTAACATCAATTGATGACGAAAATCTTCCTCTTTTGGCAAACATGTCTGAGAAACTGCACTATTTTCCTCACTACTCACAACATTATTGCAATGATCTTCCATGCTTTCATAGTGTAGTTTAGCTGTTGCTTCGAAGTTTTGGCTAGAATCTTCAAAATGATTAGATTCTTGTCTTTCAACAATACATGAACCTTTTAATACTTTTTGGAAATATTTATTCACCTCTGAACTTACATTCTCTTGTCAGGAAATCCCAATGTTTTCTTCACAAGCCCTCGTATCTTTGACAAAACTTGGTCTTTATTCATCTCAGGAAAAATTTCTACAAGACCACACATTATCTTCGATTTCTTGTGCATAGAGAAACATCAGCTTCAGAGTGCTAGGCTTTCTCTCCTTGAGATAAAAATCCAAGACAATAGAAAGAGCCTTCAAGTAATAAACCATAGCTGCTGCTTCTAGAGGTCGAATTTCTCCTGGCATGCTGAAATAAATCTTTTGAAACCTCCTATTAAACTCAGAAATTGATTCATTGCTTTGCCTTTGGATAGAATATAATTCCAAGAGGTGCTTTTCATATGACTTATTCTCGCCCCAATATGTAAGAAATACATCTTGAAGATCTTGCCAGGAATTAATTGAATTTGCTTCCAAACACTGAAACCATTGCTGAGCATCATGTTTTAAAGAATGACAAAACATCCTTAAAGCTACGTCTTCATAAGTAATTTGAAATTCGTCTAGAAAGTATTCAAATTCCAAGATATGTGATTTAGCTGAAATGTCCTTCTCCTTCCCGGAGAAACTTGGCAAGGACTTGAATCCGTTTGAAGGATATTGATGGAGAATAGCAGGCAGCTTCAAGGGTTTAAAGATTTCTCTGTTTTTGAACTGAAAAGCAGTCAATTTCTTATGAGGCAAAATATTATCATCCAAAGATGATGACTCATCACCTTTATGCCCAGGCTGTGACTGATTATCTTCCGGGATTGTAATACAACAATCATCCCTCCTTTCATGTTTAGGAGATACACTTGTGTCAAGATTTATAATAGAAGCTGAAGCAAAATCATCTTTTTCCAATAATGAATTTACATTTTGGGCCTTATAATCTTCTGAGAAAATAAAGCAGGAAATAATCCTTTTAATATAAAAGGGAAAATAGACCACTAAACCGACAGTAAAAAATAGAACCTCCTTTAAAAAGTGGAAATTCTGATACATGTTTTTTCCATGATACTTTCTCATCTTCTTGCCAGAAAAATTCTTCATCTTATGAAACCTTCATCAGTGGAGTCGCCAGGTGAATAATAAACAACCAAACTTCAGATCTGAATCTTGTTCACCATCAAGAATAATGTATTATGAAACCTTCTGCTGCAAGGTATTTGACCTCGCGTTTAGCTTTCTGAAAATGAGAATTCTGTAAAAGTAAACACAACCGAGTACTTCCTCCTCGCTGAACAACCAGAGGAAATAGAAAGAAAACCCAGGGAAATGAACTTCGCTTCTTCGATCCCGGACAACGCCGCCAATTAATGTTGTACCTTAAGAAACAATTCCTTGGCTATGAAAAGGAATCCGTGCTTAAGACATTCAAATAACTATGTCACAAAGATATAGATCCATGTTTAATCACCTCCATAGTTCAATCATTGAATCTTCAAAATCAAATGCTATAAACGATCCACAATGCTATTATTTGCTGATATAGAATGAAATGTTCAGAAGAAGAATGAAAGGAAAAAGCCCAAAACGATATGCTGCTGAACAGAATCTAGCATCTCAAAATTTAGAAGAATTAAAAGAAAAGAACAGTTAAAATGAAGGAGCGCCTATTAAGGGTTTTAACTCTTCTTTACACACGTAAAAAGAGACCTGCTGCTTCGATACTTCATTTTATTCAAGGACTGAAAATACATTATGTAAACTAGGAGACGTATCAATACCAGCAAATGCTAGAAGTTTGTTTCTCATTCATTAATCACTTGAAATCTCAGTACAAAGAGCACTGTTTGGAGATCCAAAAACTGGAACCCTTGCCCCTCTCCTCTCTTTTGCTTTTATGTCAGCCATCTAAAGTAACTTCCTAACTGCTATGATCAGTTTTGAAACTGATTCTTGGAATTTTTGGAATTATTTAAATTTACAAAATATTTGTTTTAATATTATATATATAATATATAATATAAAATCCAAAAAGAAGGACTTTACTCTAGCGCAAGTAAAAAGAATGAATAGTACACTTTGGGTCCCATTACATCCATACGTATTAATGACAAAGTCGCCCATGGTTTTTGAAAACCAATAACCGCCTACGGTAGCACTGATGGCGGTCTCTTGAGAAATGTCTAAGTGATGCCATAACGCATCATAGCCGTCGATTTTGTAAATAGTGGTTTCAACTAAACCATTTGCGGGGGCGCCATCTCCCATAAACTCCGTTTAATTTATGCCCCCGCAAGACCATTGGATCTGTTTCTGAAAGTGCTTTAGACTCTTCTGGCGTAAGATGAGATCGAACTTTATAGTAGTCTTCGAATTTGAAAGTCATTTATGAATCCTCAATCTCTTCTGTGGACAGAACTGATAGTCAGAAATCAAGTAAAGCATTCCAACGATGATTCAGCCATGATTCTCACAACCACCAATCTCATGAGGGCAGCGCAGCCTATGTTGGCCGCAATACATGCGTGCCGAGTGGAGCAGAGCCGTCTGATCATGATTTACGACCCGTCTGTAGCTACTGGGTCGGTCAATTCACCACGCTGGTCCCCATTTCTTCATTGGCGAGAAATCCCTACCTCCATTAACGCGTGATAAAGCACTTCATCATATCCCCGGAACTATCATCATATATCCCATGGGATCCCTTTGCGATCCTGTAGCCTTAAGAATGTACCAATCCTAAATTTCCCATGTTCTTCAGTTGAGAGCTCTGCCTCTCGGCAATTCTTCCATTACAAGCTAAAATCAATTCAAATCTGAGGAAGGAATCATTCCCAAAAGACGTTTCTGAAAAACAAACATTCGAGGAATCGTTGAAATCTCTTAAAAATATTTGGATTTCTAGGAAATTTCCTCGCGGAAGTCAATTTGGCATCATCCAATGTGCTAATTAAGACACATCCATTCATGGAAAATTTCATGTTGCTGGTTCCACTGGCTTCCATTCCAGCAGTACTAATATGTTGAGAGAGTTCGCTTGCAGGAATGAGCGTTTCCGCAACACTTACATTATAATCCGGTATAAATACAACCTTTAGCAAGTCTCCTATCTCTATGTCGTGATTGATTGTAGCTCCAACATCTGTTATCAATTTCACTATCCTTTTTTCCTACACATATGTTGCAAATGCTTTGCCTCCAAATATGCATACACGAGGGACAAACTTTGCTCTCCTTTCCTCTGGAGTCATTTCCTTCATCTTCTTGTAGGTCTACATTATCAACAAACTTTCGAAGCTCTGCTAAAAGTTCAGTCTTAAGAATCCAATCTTCTGTTCCAAGCCACTTAGTGATAACTTTACTCAATTCAGGGTTGCAATATCGAATCCATCGCCTAGGAGTTACGCTGTTGGTCTTATTTTGAAACTTTTCAGGCCACATCTCATAAAAATCACTGAAAACCTCTTTCTTCACAATTTCACTGTGTATTTCAGCAACTCCATTAACAGAATGGCCAGCAATAACACATAAGTTAGCCATGCGTACCAATTTAGCTGGTTTAACAACCATATTCTTAGAATTTCTTTTAGATTTATTTTCTCCTGTGACTTGAGCACAGCTTCGGGTTCAGTTTCTACAGCCTCAAATTTCTCTTTTACAGCTTCTTTAGAAGCTTCAACTTCTTTAGCAGCTTCGGCTTCCTTAGCATCTTCTTCCACTCTCCACAGGTCAGAAAATGCTGGCACTATAGACTCTGGAAAATCATTGTTTTCCAGGATTCTCATTCCTCTGATCTTGTTTTCCAATTCTATAATTGTTCCTCAGCAACCTTAAATTGCCAAGAACTTCTCCCGACTTTTTGCTGAGTAAAGTTGTGCTACAACAGGGTTGAAGATCCATTTGTGACACCAGAGTGCTTTTTAGAACAAGTGTGTGATCAAAAAAAAAGTTTTCTATGTGTATGTTATCTTTAGGGTTGAACCCTCCTGACCCCTATGGGCAAAATTTCTTGAGGTAGAGACCATTGACGGGGTTGCTCAGGCATGTTCCGTCGGGCTCTACCAAGATGTATGCCCCATTTAGGAGACATTGTTTTATGACATAGGGACCTTTCCATAAGGTTTCGAATTTTCCTAGCCCTCGGGCTTCTTTCGCGAAATCGTAGCAGAGGACTAACTCCCCCTCGGTAAATGATCGAGGGGTGATGTTGCAATCGAACGATGCTTTCACCCGCTTTTTATGGGCCTCATTGTGTTGGAATGAATGTCGTCAAATTTTGTCGATGAGATTTAGTTGTACTAATAATTTCTCTAGAGGTTGGGTGTCATCGAGGAGTTCGATGGCAGTGTGTAAGTTCAGGATCTCGCGTTCTATGGAAATCACGGCTTCGATCCTGTATACTAAGTGGAAGGTTTTGAAACCCGTTGATGTTTTCACTGTCATGCAGTACGCCCACAGGGCAGAGAAAAGCATGTGGTGCCAGTTTCTTTCGTGGTTATTCACCACATGATGTAACACCATTTTGAGTACTTTGTTTACAGCTTATACCTGTTCATTGGATTGGGGGTAGTATGGTGAAGCGAATTCATGTGTGAATATGAGGTGATGGTATATCTCTTGGAAAGCCTCATTTATGAAGTGTTTTCCATGGTCAGAGACTAACTCTTTTTGTTAGTGTGAATAATAATCGCAAGCGTATGAAAAAATCTCACTTTAGTTGTGCATAACAAACAACCCTAACGTCAAATATAGTTGTCAATTTCCTTAGGTCTGCAGTCGGTGATCAAAATAAATGCTACAAAAATCTAGATCTATGTAGTTAAAGATATTAAATACCTAAAATAAACAGGAGTTGCTCCATACATCCAATAGAAAAGACAAGAATTTATAAAGAATTTTTTGTATTATGAGACTGGGTAAGGGAACACAGAAAGATGTTACCAGTCCCCCTCAATGGGATGGGTTATTTTATGTCCTCAGCGCTTCATATCCAAGATCGCTCACTCTTGATGGTGCAAAAAACCCAGACAAATTAGAACTCAAAGGGAGCTCACAAGACAAAGTAGAAAAAATATGACAATGATGGAGGATCAAAGTCGGACCAAAAGTATAGATCAAAAAGTGATCAAAAGGGCTACAAAAGGTAGTGAATGAATGGAAAACCCTTTTATTTATAACAAAATATTGAGTTAGTCTAGATATTGGTGCATAGTTAAAATATTATTAACCAAATCTAGATCCAACTTACTTGGAATATTTATTATTTTTGGTGGAGAGAAAAGGAATTTAGAATTGGTTAAGTCCCTTTATTTAGAAATAATAAATAAATACATGATTTACTTATGATTTCAAGGAAAGGAATAATTAAATAAACAATAATTTATTCAATTATTTATACATGATTTAGTCAAAATTAACAAGGAATATTATTAAATAATGATTTAAATAATTATTCCTAGAGAATAATAAGATAAATAATGATTTATCTAATTAATTCTCATGTTTTGGGTTAAATATGACCAGGAATATTAATTAAACAGTGGTTTATTTAATTATCCCTAGAGGAAAATCAAACAAATAAGGATTTATTTAATTATTCCTCATGGAGTTTCCTGTTTAGACGAGAAATAATTTAATAAACTATGGGTTATTAAATTGTTTCTCATAGTGGAAGAAATTTTACTAAGGCAAAATTGGTCTTACATGGTGTACTTTAGTCCATCTAATAGTAACAGGTTAGATGACCAAAAATTGGTGTAACAGATTTCCGCCCAACATGCGAGCGTTAGGAACTAATTGTATGACTGAAGTACGTTGTAAGAACACAATCACTAGACACCGAAGGGGAGTTAGAGAGAGAGAGAGAAATATAAGACAGACTGAAGCGAGAGATGACAAGACCCTTAGGAGGCAAGACTTACAGGTGTGACAAGTCTCTTTTATGAGTGAGAACATGTTCTCAATTGAGGCGGGGGAGGCATACCTATGCCCACCGAGATGACAAAGTACAAAGAATAATGGTGCGCCCAGCAAACATGGAATTGGGCTATATAGTACATGTTGGCATAAACATGGGCCAGATAAAAAAATATAATGGATCCCACATACATATTGTGCCTAGGACAACAACCAGGACTTATACAATAATATCTAAGTACATGAGATATAATAACAACCAAAGAGACCTTGTAAAACAGGAAAGGGCTATGAAAATATGAATGATACATGCAAACTAAAAAGGCGTTGCAAGTGGTTGAGGCCAGAAACATCAAATATGTAGAGCTACATCCAAGGTTGTAGTAAAGAGGTCATCCGGGTATGTGGGGGGCTACCTAAAGGGCCACCCCCTCATGAGGTCTGAAACATCTCACACACACCAGGGAATCACAAGTACAATCTGTTGCATCACTGGACCATAAAGTATACGGATCTTGATCATGCCATAAGGAGATGGAACGAAGAAAAATCAAGTCAAAGGGAAATAAAACATCCATTTTCCTGATTCGAGGTACAGAACAAGAGTGGAAGCTGGAACCAAGGTACACCACCCTCTAGACCTGTCTTCTGGAATGAATAAGTTGATGTCGACAGAAGGAGGTCCACCATAGGTGAGGAAATGTGAGGTCCCCAACTAAGGCATGAGAGATAATAGTAGAGCGACTAATAGACTGACACCAAGGATGATGGTGGAATGGGGGGTATTGAGTAGCGGGCTGACGACTTACCTTGTTAGAGCATAGAGGGCATGGATGACCTCGCAACTACTGACTCGACTATGAAGGGGATATGGGACAATATGACTAGAGCCCAAAATGTGTGACACAAGGGAGGTACAAAGCAATAAAGGATGGAAGTCTGTGGCGGGAGACAAAAGGTACTTGGGACAGACTCCATGGATGCAATGATGACTCAACTTGGATGCTCTAAACAAGGGCCACACAGAATAGGCCTCATGGGGACCATAAAAACATGAGTACAATATGGTTACTCATGACGAAAATCGACACAAGCATCGACAAGTATGAAGGCAAAGTGGTGCCCCAAGTACAAGTGTCGCAAGTGAAGAAATTTGATTTTGAGAAGCAGCGAAGTGACCCTTCTTGGAAAAAAGGCTTCCAGGTGAAGTATCAAATCACCAAAAGCGAAAGGATACCCATTTGAGTTCTTGGTGAGAGCTTTCCAACGTTGCTGGCGGTTTGTCGAACCAAACTATGGTTTGGTAGTAATTAGTGAAAGAAAAATATGAGGTTTTTCTTTTAATAAGGCAATTTCCCTCCAATTTGATTCATTTGCAAGTGTAGTTGTGGTGAATGTAGAGAGGAGACGAGGCCCTAGATCTTGCGGCGATCGTAGCAAACAAACCGATCATTGGAATCGAGATTCGTTAGTTGTAGGTAAGAGACCTAACCATACTCTTTCAATTCAGTGGATTAAAGTTTTAAATTAGGCACCCAGAGCCCATGAACAGACCTCTACTCTTCCTCACAGCTAGGTCACACTTTTTAGGGTATTTTCTGTGACCTGGGTAGCAAGTACTAGGTAGAAAACTGCAACCTGTCCCTGGAAATGGCCTGAAAAGTGCGACTTGTCAGAGAAAGGGGTTTTAGTGTTGTTTCTGGATGAGAGCTCAAATTTTATGGTTATGATGCAGTCTTTACTTTTGGTATGATAAAAAACATGATGGTTTTGTACAGGTATGGCATATTTGAGGATCAACTAGAGAGAGAGAGACCTAGATGCATGACGTTCTGAGATCCAAGAGGATCATGTAGTTTGTGCCACATTGGCTAGGTTTTGGATCCTTAAATTTGTTGAGAACCCATTGATGAGGGCAGGAGAGCCCTTGCTAGCCCGGATAGTCAGCTATTGGGACCTAGACCATGAGATACTTATAGTGTAGGGGCACCAGAACGAGCTGACAGTTCAGGATATATATTTCTTGACCGGTCTCCCGCCACTGGGGATGGTGGGAATCACATAGCCAGTGTTACCACGAGGGCGGAACATTATGGAATTTGTAAAGCGCCACTGTCGACCAGGTGTCCATGTGAAAGGCATGCGGATACCGATCGAAGATCTAGAGAGGCTAGAGACTTGTGCTATGGCTGCAGCGGTGTTGCGGATCTTGGGCAACCAAGCGCTCCCCCACATCACTGGAGGGAAGATGATGTTGGTTGAGGGTGTATTGAGTGGGACCGACTATGGGTGGGCCGAGATGATGTTGTCGTCATTGAAACACCAGTTGTCATTGTACAAGCGACAGTCGAACCATGACTGTGCATACGGCACAGTGCTTTGCTCGCTCTTCTTTAAGAAGACACTAACACTTCATCCTCGTATACAGATTCAGGATGGGGGCCCGCGAGAGCCCAAGATGCGCCGCTGGGGGTAGCTAATGTGTAGAGGAGGAGGTGGGGTAGTCGAACGGGTGTTCTAACCCGATTTTTTTGCGCATTGGGATCATATGTCATTATACATAGACGACTATCCCTATAGTGGGATGAAATATCATGGGGACCCAAACTTGCCAGTTCCGCCAAGTCGCGCATGGGGGCTAGATGGTAAGTGAAAATTTTCTTATCTTTTATGGTTCATTTTAAAGTTTTATAATATTGTATATGGTACTGATTCATTGACTTTTGGTATGCAAATATAGCACCGGTTAAACTGGTCAGGTATATGGAACGACCTGTAATGTCAGGAGCTGCAGAACCTAGTGGATCGAGGGGAACGAAAAATGAGCATGCAACGGCCCTCCTAGAGAATGTCCGGCATAGATGTGAGAAGCTGTTGACTGGTGTTTCTGAGCACGGTTGGCAGGACCTTCACGACCAGTACATAGAGCCATGTATTGTTCTACCCTCAGAGTGGCGAGGAGTCATGCGGTGCACGATGATGGTTGGGCAATGGATGCGTGATCTACGGGCTAAAAGAGCCAAGACATTGGCCCGAGACCCTCTAGATAGTGATTAGATGCAGGGGCATGAGGTGCCCCTAGTTTTGGTTTTTTGTAACAAGCTGTTAGTGTTAATTCTAATCGCAAGCGTACAAAAAAATCTCATTTTAGTTGTGCATAAAAAACAACCTTAACATCAAATGTGGATGTCAATTTCCTTAGATCTGCAGTAGGTTATCAGAATAAATTCTACAAAAATCCATATCTATGCAGTTAAAGATATTAAACAATGAAAATAAACAAGAGTTGCTCCATACATCCAATAGACAAGACAAGAATTTATAAAGATTTTTTTGTATTATGACACCTTGGAAGGGAACACAAAAAGATGTTACCAGTCCCCCTCAATGGGATGGGTTCTTGTATGTTATCGGCGCTTTAGATCCAAGATATCTCTCTCTTGATGGTGCAGAAAACCCAGACAAAATAGAACTTAAAGGGAGATCACAAGCAAAAGTATAAAAAATATGACAGTGATGGAGGATCAAAGTCAGGCCAAAATTATAGATCAAAAAGTGATAAAAAAGGTTACAAAAGGTAGTGAATGAATGGAAAACCCTTCTATTTATAACAAAATATTGAGTTAATATAAATATTGGTGCATAATTAAAATATTATTAACCAAATCTAGATCTAACTTACTTGGAATATTTTGTTATTTTTGGTGGAGGGAAAAGGAATTTAGAATTGGTTAAATCCCTTTATTTAGAAATAATAAATAAATAAATTATTTATTTATTATTTCAAAGATGAGGTTAAAGAATAATTAAATAAATAATGATTTATTCAATTATTTATAAATGATTTAGTTAAATTTAACAAAGAATATTATTAAATAATGATTTAAATAATTATTCCTAAAGAATAATAAGATAAATAATGATTTATCTAATTAATTCTCGTGTTTTAGGTTAAATATGACTAGGAATATTAATTAAATAGTGGTTTAGTTAATTATCCCTAGAGGAAATCAAACAAATAAGGATTTATTTAATTATTCCTCATGGGGTTTCCTGTTTAGACCAGAAATAACTTAATAAAATATGGGTTATTGAATTATTTCTCATAGTGAAAGCAATTTTACTATGGTAAAATTGGTCTTACATGGTGTACTTTAGTCCATCTAATAGTAACAGGTTAGATGACCAAAAATTGGTGTAACAGATTGCCCCCCAACGTGCGAGTGTTAGGAGCTAATCGTATGCACGAAGTACGTTGTAAGAACACAATCACTAGACACTGAAGGGGAGTTAGAGAGAGAGAAATATAAGATGGACTGAAGCGAGAGAGGACAAGACCCTGAGGGGGCGAGACTTACAGGTGCGACAAATCTCTTTTATGAGTGAGTAGTTGTTCTCAAATGAGGCTGGGGAGGCATACCTATGCCCGCCGAGATGACAAAGTACAAAGAATAACGGTGCACCCAGTAAACATGGGAGTGAGCGATATAGTACATGCTGGCATAAACATGGGCCAGATAAAAAACATAATGGATCCCACATACATACAGTTCCTGGGACAACATCCAGGAATTATACAATAATATCTGAGTACATGAGATATAATAACAACCAAAGAGGCCCTGTAAAACAGGAAAGGGCTCTGAAAATTTGAATGATACATGCAAACTAAAAAGGCACTACAAGCGACAAAGACTGAAAACATCAAATCTGTAGAGCTGCATCCAAGGCTGTAGTAAAGAGGTCATCTGGGTATGTGGGGGCCTACCTGAAGGGCCACCCCCTCATGAGGTCTAAAACATCTCACACACACCCGAGAATCACTGGTACAATCTGCTGCATCACTGAACCATGAAGTATACGGATCTCGATCATGCCATAAGGAGCTGGAACTGAGAAATAATCAATTCAAAGGGAAATAAAGGGTCCCTTTTCCTGATCCGAGGCATCAAACAAGATTGGAAGCTGGAACCAAGGTACACCGCCCTCTATACCTATCTTTTGGAATGAATAAACTAATGTCGACAGAAGGAGGTCCGCCATAGCTGAGGCAATAAGGAATCCTCAACTAAGTCACGAGGGATAATAGTAGAGCGACTGATAGGCTGACACCAGGGATGATGGTGGAATGGGGGGTACTAAGTAGCAGGCTGACGACTTCCCTTGTTAGAGCATAAAGGGCATGGATGACTTGGTTGCTACCGACTCGACTCCGGAGGGGTAGGGGACAGTATGACTAGAGGCCAAAATGTGCGACACAAGAGAGGTACAAAGCGATGAAGGATGGAAGATTGTGGCGAGAGAAAAAAGGGACTCGGGACAGACTCCATGGATGCGATGATAACTCAACTCAGATGCTATAAACAAGGGAGACTCGATGATGCTGCCACACGGAATAAGCTTGGTGGGGACCATAAAAACATGAGTAAAAGATGGTTACTCATGATGAAAATTGACACGAGCATCAACAAGTATGAAGGAAAAGTGATGCCTCAAGTACAAGTTTCGCAAGTAAAGAAATTCGATTTTGAAAAGCGACGAAGTGACCTTTCTTGGAAAAAAGGCTTCTGGGTGAAGTATCAAATCACCAGAAACTAAAGGATACCCATTTGAGTGCTCGGCAAGAGATTTCCAATGGTGATGATGGTTCATCAAACCGAGCTACGGTTTGGTCACAATTGGCAAAATAAAATTTGGGGTTTTCTTTTAATAAGGAAATTTCCCTCCAATTTGATTCATTTGCAAGTGTAGCTGTGGTGAATGTAGAGAGTATAAAAGGACCTAAATATTTTGGCGATCGTAGCAGACAAACCAACCATTGGAATCAGGATCCGCGACTCTAGGTAGGTGACCTTACTTGTCCAAAAGTGGCCTTAATTCTTCTTGGAAGGATGGTCATGGTGAAGAATCAAGGTAAGAAAATAATACCAGAATGAACTGCTAGAGAAGGTCTAGAATCATCCCCGCCCACCAAGTCAAATAGAGGGACCAAGTGGTAAGTAGTATCACACAAAGTAGAATATTTGAAGATAGGGTATCAAACATCTACGATATATGGCCCGCCGGAGAGGTCGATAGGTCCAACTATCCAAGGAATGGTAGGATAATCGACCATACATAGATCAGGTGTGTCTAGGCCGAGACTTTGGTTAATCAAGTGAGAATGTGGCCAGGGGTTCCATCATGCCCCCAAGCATGGGATACTGCCCCCAAGCATATGTGATGGAGGGGATTGATATGGTATGAAAAGGTGGGAATGATGCCCCTAGCAAGAGGAGTTTATGGAGCACCATACATGGTGTCACTATACCAAAGAGTTCCTTCAGAGATAATGAACTGGTGCTCACTGAGAAAATATAGAGGTTAGTCAACAACAATGTCTAAGGGACTGCGTTGTTGATGTAAGATGAATGAATGATGAAGTGGATCATCCCTAAAGTGATCTAAAGTGATATGGAACTCTAGAGGTTCTTCTAAATGGGGAAGTATAAGGGTACTAGAGTCGACACTACCAGATGCACTAGGAGGGTTGTGGAGAATTGCTTCTCCTGGACTCTCAAATATGGGTGCCCCCTTACCAAAACATTGGGTGTCAATGTAATGACCTTAAGGTGTATGTGGCTCAAATGCATGGTTTCGATGTAAGGGGGGATAGATAAAGTTAGGGGTGGTAAATGCTTCCATAATGTCATCATTGCAGTAGAATATGGGGTGACTGGTGGAAGGATGACCACATGACGCACAAAAGCTACCTGCCTCATCATTATGAGAAGTGAGGTTCACATGCGCATCGTCATAGAGGGTGACAGAAGAACAAGTAGATGAAGAATCTATCGATGTTGAGCCCAAGGTGATCATTGAAGGGAGGTCAGGAAAAATAGAAGGGGATGCCCCAGAGGGATCTTCCACCGTGGATCTCATAGATGATGATAGGTAGAGGATAGTGGCCAAAGACTCCGTCATATAAACATCGGGAGGGGGTATGCCAACGGGAGTGGATGTGTCCTCTGATTCTGCTGAAGCAACACTCGTAAGTAAGGGAGATATGGACTCGTTGCGCTAGGCCTCGAATTGGCGAACCGATTCTAAGGAGGTGCGGAAATCATCGAGGTAGAGACAAAGGTGAGTATAGTGGCCATGGAAATCACACAAAGCACAAGGTTTATTTTTGTGCAAAGTCTTGAGTTTCTTGGCTGAATTTGGTAAAGTAGCATGGACTTCTGGGATATCAGTCTCAGGAAACGCTTCTTTTACCATGGGTTTGATATGAGACAATTCGGGACAATTGTGGGTAGCATGACCGACAACATCACACAAAGCACGTGGAGGTGTACGCTTTGGAGGCTTAGGAGGAGCAGGTTTTGTCTGGGAAGCCTTGTCCTTAGGTGTGTTTTTGCGGGGTTTCCCCCCCTCACACGAGGCTTTCGCAATAGGAGTAGATTCTTGTTGAGGTAGATAAGGCACATAAGCAAAGGGATGAGTCATAGCGACTGATTGGACCGGGGTCAAAGCAGTTTAAGGTTTGAGCTGACCAGGCGGGGTATTGGCTGGGGGATCAATGTACTAGACTGGGATCCCTAGGGTCATGTTGGAAAGGGTCAAGGTAGCCATAACAGGTACCGAAAATACTCCATAAGGGGGAGCAAGAAATGGTATATGACCGGAGGGGTAATGGCCAAGAGGAATAGCTCCCAAATGGTTAAGGCTAGGGGGAACTATTCTATGAGGAAAAAGAGGATTAGGGACACCAGCTACAGATGAAGGGCCTTAAGGAGGAGGACCCGAAGGATGAGTCGAAGTACTAGGAGCAGGTTGCGAAGGGCGAGGATGTTGACTAGTCGAATCAGATCGTTTCAGGTCGAACTGAGACGATTGCATCATGCAAACATTCGACGAGCTAGGGTCAGAGATAAGAGGGGGGAGACTAGGGAATGAACCAAGCAAAGAGGAATCTTTATAGACTCCAGGTGAGACACTAGTCAGAGGTCCAACTATTTTTTTATCGACCACCGAAGAAATAATGGACTATAGAGAGGTCTGAGACTTCGGTTCGTAATATGTTAGCTGATCTATAGTGACGATATTTCCGTTTTGAGGAAAGCACATCTTACAATGAACCATAGATTGGCCAACAGACATCGCATAAGTATAGCTATGACCCAATAGAATTTTGTAGTCTAAGGTGCCATCATTGACTTCAATGTCAACCCAAACAGTTTTGCCCGCAAGAGTAATAGGACAGTTGCGGAACATGCCAAGGGTTGGGAAGAGTGGACATCCCAAGCACGGAGGGTGATAGTGGAAGGAGCTAACTCAGGTGATCCGAGCTTTTTCCAAATAGAAGTGGACATCACGCAGGTGGATTCCCCCTCGTCAATGATATAGTGGGAGACATTGGAATTCTAGATCTTGACAGGTATTTGGAAGGCGACGGATGCAGGTAGGGGTGGATGCTCTGACTTGTCAACATTGAAGACAATCAAACGATCATATAAAGGATCCACAGTGCCCATAGGAGTTAGTAAAGATTTACGTTGTGAATCGAACAACTGGAGGACTTCCAGTGTTGACATGGGGGCAAGGGATTGTGCCAAGTCATCTACTATACTATAGGTGTGGGTGGATATGCCGGAAGCATTGTTTTGGCATAATAGTCCTTTGGGGATCTTGGTATGTACCTCTCCCTTAGGCTGAGGGATCTGTAAAGGACCATTGGGTGTCGAAATTGGCTCTGTGGGACCTGAATACTAGGGCTCGGTTGTGGACATAACGGGAGGCTTGGTGTACTAGCGCAATCAAGTCTGAAGGTTGAGATCGGCAGTATTGGTCTGATCAGAGTGCATCATGAGGATCTGGTAATCAGAGGTACTAGATGGAGGAGGTTTAATGGCCACCTGACCTTTAGGGGGTTGCATAGGCACATATCCTTGATGGGGGAAAGGATTGGTAAACACAGCCAGTTGATTAGGCGCAGCATTAGGAGGAACCGAAGCAGAGGATTACTATCCTCGAGATGCTGCTTAAGCTTCCACAGTTGATGCATCTTAGTTAAAAGGGTACAATCCTAGGTATAGTGACCATGGACATCGCGACAAGAACAAGGCTTATTCATACGAAGAATCTTGTTCTTCTTGGGATGATCACCCTCTTGTTGAGTTGCAGTGTTAGATGTATTTCCTTTGGGATTGTTTCTTATAGTACCTAGAACGGGTTGGTTCTGGTTGCCTTTCCTCTTCTTTTTGGAAGTGGGAGGATTAGTCGCAATTTGATGTGCATACACCTGACCCTGAGGGGGGGTTGGCTGCTGCTGCAGAGCTTGAAAAGACATGAGAGGCAGAGGTGCTTGTGCTAGAGGAGCGGGAGCACCTAGATGTGGATATAGATAGTAAGGAGGTTGAGAAACATTAGGGTAAACATGTTTGGAAAAAGAAGGCCCTGGCATCAGAGGATTCGGTTGGGCAAAGGCATGCCGTGTCCTGGATACATGTTGCCAAGAGGGGGAAAGGTGCGAGAGGAGTTGGCACCTCCCTGAGGAAAACCATAACCCATAGGAGGATGAGTGTACGGATGTGAAAGGGATCCAATGATATTGTCAGCGGCATGAGATTCCCCCGGTGCATTGGCACCACCAAGTCTAGGGAGATCAGGTAAGATAGTATAAACATAACCAGATTGCACGTAGATTAAGTCATATTTCAACGCAACTTGGAGGGCTTCTTCCCTAGTCTGAGGAAAGTGAGACGCTACATCTTTACTGATATAGGGCAAAAGGGATCGAAGAAACCATTCCATGTAGACACGATCTTCGAAAACTAGAGCTCGACATAAGATATTTCTTCTGTACCATTCTTGAACATGGCCAAATAGGCAGGTGATAGAAGTTTGACGGAAAGCGGTCAAAAGTTTGGTACCAGTGTCATAGCGAAGGGGAAGCTGGAAGTAGGACAGGAATGCCTTTGCAAGAGTCACAAAAGTAACATGAGAGGCAGCGACCTAGTCGACATACCACTTGGAAGCTTCTCCAATAAGCGTACACTAGAATAACCGAAGACGGACAGAGTCATCAGTGATAGAGTTGGAAGAACACCACATGTGGAAAGGACGAACATAGTTGGTAGGATCCTCTCTAGCATTTCCTTCAAACTTAGGGATGTCTAAAGGAAGCTTGGTTGGCATAGTAGGCCAACCTAGATCATGGTGTATAGGGTCATTAATCAACTGGCTTAACTCGGGAAGGCTTAGGCCTGCCATATAAGGAAGCAAGGGAGAAGGTGGAATCGTTCCTATTGCGGCTCCACTAGTAGCAGTTCCAACATTAGAGTCGGGGCCACCACTAGCGGTAGGTCCTACACCAAACATGATGAAGGTGAAAGGTGAAGGAGAAGTGGGGAAAGAAACAAAAGGAGAACCCGATGAACCAGAATCAGAGTCAGAATGGGGACTCGGTGAAGGACTAACTCGGACCCTACACAGTGGCGTAAGACTTCCTAACAGAAACTGAGGATAAAGGCCTTGGAGTCTCCGAGATAAACACCTTGGGGGCAAAATAATGGATAAAATAAATGAAACCCAATAAGGAAGAGAGGTAAACAAGGGCACAAAGGTGCAGATTAATTAATGACACTGTTTTAGTCTTGTCCTGGCGGTGTAAACCAAGCACTCTTCGCTTTAGGTGTGCGTGTGTGTGATAAGTGTGTTAATGTTAATTAAGCCCAGATGTGTGTATAGAAAAAATAAAAAAGATGTTTTATAACTATAAATAAAACTAAAAGAGACAGTAAATGAAACTGAAAGCGATAGTAAAATAAACAGCTAAAGATGCATAAATTTAAACCCAAAAATGAGGGCTTCCCAACAACTAGTCTAAGGATGGGAAAAATCTACTGAAAACACACAATATGGCCAATAGATCTAAGGTAAAGAGGGACAGGGATCTAAAGGTCAAATCTGCTGAAAAGAGGTGCAGAAAACAGCAAGAAACTAGAGGGGAAAATGTTGAAAAATATGTGGCGAAAGGCTACAACCTAAAGGGAAATGTAGGGGACCCTAAAGGGAGGACCAAACAAAACTAAAAAGAGGTGCTTTGGATGGACAAATGACTAATCTGAAATGGATCTGAAAGGGAAGATTTAGATCTAAAAAAATGGCTTAAATTCATTGAAATCTTAGAAGAACTGCTTCAGCTAAACTCTTCCTAAAAAGGTGGAAGCGTACTAAAGCCCTAAAGGGCTTGGTTCCTACTTTGACGAGAAAAAATAAACAAGTATAGGTCCAATACGGGTAAAGATGGAGGTCATACAACCTTGAACAATGCCTTGGCAAACCCTGAAAATTACAGAAAAAATCCCGCAAAAAAGTACAGGTCGCAGGTTCTGACCTGTTTTTTGCTGAGGTCGCAGTTTTTAGGCAGATATCCACTACCTAAGAGCTGAGGTTGCAGGTTTTGGGCCAAAATGTGTGACCTGCACTTTCGGTTGTCTCTGGGACTGGTCTATGAAAAAAATGTCGTCTATGTCGTGGCTGATACCTATTACCTGTGCAAATGGCCCAGGAACACACGGAAGTTAGAATTTTTACTGTTTTAGGGTAAAAAAGATTAAAAACAACATCAAGGAATGCAAAATAAGAAGCTGAAGAAAATCCTTAGGGGCTGAAGCAGTTGGTCATGCAGGGATCTAAAAAACAACGGCAGTCATAATTAAAAATCCTTGTGGAGTCGCCAGTTGTTAGTGTGAATTCTAATCGCAAGCGTACGAAAAAATCTCACTTTAGTTGTGCATAAAAAACAACCCTAACATCAAATGTGGCTCTCAATTCCCATAGATATGTAGTAAGTGATCATAATAAATGCTACAAAAATCCAGATCTATGTAGTTAAAGATAATAAACAACGAAAATAAACAAGAGTTGCTCCATACATCCAATAGACAAGACAAGAATTTATTGTATTATGACACTTGGGAAGGAAACCCAGAAAGATGTTAACAGTCCCCCTCACTGGGATGGGTTCTTGTATGTCCTCAACGCTTCAAATCTAATATCTCTATCTCTTGATGGTGCAGAAAACCTAGACAAAATAGAACTCAAAAGGAGATCACAAGAAAAAGTAGAAAAAATATGACAATGATGGAGGATCAAAGTCAGACCAAAAGTATAGATCAAAAGGTGATAAAAAAGGTTAGGAAAGGTAGTGAATGAATGGAAAACCCTTCTATTTCTAACAAAATACTGAGTTATTTTAGATATTGGTGCATATTTAAAATATTATTAACCAAATCTAGATAAAACTTACTTGGAATATTTTATTATTTATGGTGGAGGGAAAAGGAATTTAGAATTGGTTAAATGCCTTTATTTAAAAATAATAAATAAATAAATAATTTATTTATTATTTCAAGGATGAGGTTAAGGGATAATTAAATAAGTAATGATTTATTCAATTATTTATAAATGATTTAGTCAAATTTAACAAGGAATATTATTAAATAATTATTCCTAAAGAATAATAAGATAAATAATAATTTATCGAATTAATTCTCATGTTTTGGGTTAAATATGACGAGGAATATTAATTAAATAGTGGTTTAATTAATTATCCCTAGAGGAAAATCAAACAAATAAGGATTTATTTAATTATTCTTCGTGGGGTTTCCTGTTTAGACCATAAATAACTTAATAAACTTTGGGTTATTAAATTATTTCTCATAGTGAAAGCAATTTTACTATCGTAAAATTGGTCTTACATGGTGTACTTTAGTCCATCTAATAGTAACATGTTAGATGACCAAAAATTGGTGTAACACATGCTATGTGCATGTCATATGTATCAAAGTTAATGGACTCCAAAACATTGTATATATGCATTGTTTTATGGTTTATGGTTATTGTCTTGTGTTAAATGCGTGTGATAAATGCTAATATAGAATATTGTTTGCAATGTTATCTACATAATGATTATGGGCTCTAGGTACAGGAATGAATGTAATGATTTCAAATTCACGCATTAAGAGTTTCACTCATAAATATCTTCTAAAAAGGACAGGATTATGCACACGATAAACACCATTCTATTGTTTGACAAGCAGCAAAAAATCTAAACGAACATGAAGGTGAAAGATGCGACGGTCAAGGGCATCGGCTAAAAAACCTATCACTGCATCATATTCGACCTGTTTATTGGTGGCAGCACCAATGCATATGCCGTTAGAGAGGGAATGCGAATACAAGGGAGCTAAAATGGCCCATGCTACCGAGGCTAGATTCTGGGAGTAGCGACTTGCACCATCGACATAGCTGATATATGATGTGGATGGGAGGTCCATCTAAAAGGTGCCACAAGACAACATATGAGATGATGATGAACAATGTTGGCAACCTGAACGCAAGGCAGAAATAAAAGAAGCACTACTAGAGGGAATTTTATGAGTAGAATTTCTACACCCCGCACACTGGATAGTGGATGGTGTGAGGGAACTTTCTTGGGGACATCTTGTGCTCAGGTTACGAAAGTCACCATAGATACGAACAAAGTTTCTTATGGGTTGGATAGATAAATTCAGGGGTGGTAAATGCTTCCATAATGTCATCATCACAGTATAATATGGGGTGACTAGTGGAAGGATGACCACATGACGTGGCAAAGCTACCTAACTCATCATCATGAGAAGATAGGTTCACATGCGCATCATCACGGAGGGTGATAGAAGAACAAGTAGATGAATAATATACCAATGTTGAGCCCAAGGTGATCATTGAAGGGAGGTCAGACAAAACAGAAGGGGATGCCCCAGAGGGGTCTTCCACTGGGGATCTCATATATGATGACAAGTAGAGGATAGTAGTAGTAAACTCCGTCATATCGACATCGGGAGGGGCTATGTCAATGGGAGTGGATGTGTCCTCTAGTTCTACTGAAGCATAACGCACAAGTAAGGGATAGGCGGACTCGTTGCGCTTGGCCTCGTAGTAGTAGTGTACCAATCCAAGATTCTTCATGTCAAATTATGCTTCTAGCTCCCTCTGAAGGAAATAGATTTTCCTATGATTCATGAGTCCCTCTTTTGTCAAAAACAAATTATTGAGATAATTCTTGCTCTAATCAATCAATCACAAAGTACAAGATCTTCTTCAATCATGAGACTCCTTTTTCATGTCCTTCAAAAATTTGGGGTAGCTCTTCCAACTGAGGAAAATGTATTATCAGGAACTTATTCCTTTTACTGGGAGAACTTTCTTGCTTCTATACTTCCATCTTATGCACACTATATCTTGACTTCTCTTAGGCACAAATAATCAAGGCATACTATAAATTTCTTGCTCCCTCTGAACTTGGTTCTTCTTCTAGTACACATCAGAAAATTCCTAATACTATTCTTCATTATTCTATTTCTTCCATCTATTTCCAATGTCTGGGGAACCATAGGCATTGTTCTTCTATCCTCTTTGAGAGGATAAGAAAGAATGATTATAGCCAAGCAAAGCATATATAGACAAGATACTAACTAAAGATTAATAACAATAACTTTAATTAAAGCGGAAGTTATAGAATACTTATCTTTTGAGAAAATTCAACTCCTTCTTAATCTTGGAATTTTTGTAATTTTCACCATCCTTGTCCTCACATCAACATGATGTCATTTCTGTCATTCCTAGGTGCTAGGGCTTCTTATTTATGTGGAAATGACCAGTCCTCATACTTTTAGTGACAAACTTCATATTTGATTTATTTCTTGTATTACATTTCCTCCATTTCTACCTCTGAGTATGGTGCCAAATCACAATTTCTTTGGGAGAGTTTCAAAATTAACTTATAGAGATAAGCTTGGTCTTGAATTATACCTTAGATTCAGAACAAGACACTAAGATGGACCATGCCTTAGCCTCATACCATATTTAAGGAGCTCAAAACTCATACTTGCATTTCCATAGAGATCTTGTTTTTGCATGTAAAATAGACTTCAGGTCTTTCCTCAGAGTTTAAATATAAATCACAAATCTCAGACTTTCACTTGTGTTGAAAAATCCTTGTCACTCTTCCATAGAGATGTCAAACTTGGATTGCATCTCAGACTTTTTTACTTTCTATTCCACGAAGATGAAGAATTTTGCAGCAATAATATAGCTTGAACTTCCTTTCTTATAGAAGCTCAGACCTTGATCCATATAGAGAAGAGCCTTCGACTATCTTAGATGGAATATATCACATTCTTATTACCACCGAGATTATGCATTAAGAAATACCATAAGGATATAATTCAGAATTGTTTCATAAGTACAATAGGTTAGAACTTGATCACAATCCACAGAGGCTCGATTATCAATTCAGTTTACTTATCCTTTGATTACAGAGATAATTATGACCACAGAGATAAGTTTGATACCAAAGCTCAGATATTAGCTTTTGGTCTACCAAAGGGACTCAGCCCTTCTCACACAGAGATCATAACCATTATGTAGACTTGACTTCAAACACAGAGGTAAATGCTTCGTTCCAATTTTACTTTATTATGTTCCATAAATTTAATAGGCTTGTACTTTGTTTCAAAGGAGGGAGGAATAGTCATAATACTAACCCACATAGGGTCAGATTAATCATTGTTTCACAGATGTTTGACACAATTCCAGAAAGGTTTATATATGTTACACAGGTATTCACAGGGAGTAGGAGATTTAGAATTATCGCATTGCACTAGGATCATCATTAGTTAGTTCATATTACTTCAGAGGTTACTTGGATCACTGATCCAGGTGGCGCTAAACACCTTCAGGAGACCAAGAGCGCTGATGATAGGTCAAAATTCAAATTTTTCGGATTTCTCTCGAACTAGGTTCAGGTTGAATTACTCGTTGCCCTGATTCCAACAGTGCAAACAGATCTCTAATATGAGATCGTATGGAGAATTTAGAACAAGTCAAATTTCTGGTCAATGTTGGGCACTGGGCCAGGTTTAAGTGTCCCATAAATTCACCGTCAACCGGTAGGGAACCCAGCTCTCGAAAATGGGAGAAATTGTGGCCTCATTAATTTTCCCAATGACCCTTATTTTGGTTAAGTTTAAAAATGACCAACTTTGGTTAAGATAAACAAAAATATTAAAAAATTAGGGTGGCAAGCCATGACCCCTGCCACCCCCGTGAGACCATTTCATAAGCATATTATATCAAAAATATGGGGCGACAGGCCATAAGCCCCACCGTAGCCTCTGCCCATGGAAACGTTGGTATATATATATATATATATTTGGTTGAATGGGTTGGGTCGGGACCGCGTGGAGCGGACCCCGCCTACCCGAAGACTTTATTTAAAACAAACATTAGCCATATACTCTGGTGCCAAGTGTCATATGATGGGGCCAGCAAGGATTGAGCCCGTCCAGCCCACAAGGATCGGTACCCAATGGACGACCCCGCAATTAATGCTAACCGCCACATTTAAAACCAACCAAATTCAATTACATTACAATCCACAATTTAAATGCAACGGTTAATGTTTCAAAATGCGCCCAATTTTGGAGAGGTGGGATTTGATCCCCCGACTTCTCCTCTATTATTTACCGTATTTACCACTCCATCAACCCATTGGGCTTTGAAAATTATATCTAACAAAATCTATTTAAACCTTCCATTTCCCATTCGACCCCATTGGTGGAGGCCGAGCAGAACGAAGGCAAGGGCGGACCAGCAGAGAAAATCTGCGAAGCAGCGCAATGCAACTGAGCATGGAATTTGAGACATATTATATTTTTTTAATTGCAGGTGGAACCACGATCCATGGAGACAGTGGAACCATGCCCCAGGGAATCTTGAGGGCAACAAAATATTCCTTGAGGGCCCGAAGTTGTAGGAGTCTATTTTTGACAAACTTTAGGTCGATTTTACACCTCTCGGCGACAGGAATCTGATGGTAATGTATGTTTCAGCAGCAGAGCTTCCTATTTTCGTCCATTTTCTAGATTAGAGTGACGATGTCCAATTATCAAGTGTGGGTAGTCGATTCTATGCACCTCGATGCCACGAGTTCGATGGTACAACCATATTCAGTAGCTGAGCATCCGCTTCTTCAGCCAGTTTCATGGGTTGAGGTATATGCGGTTTGATCATGTGCCTCTTTTTGTTGTGAGATGTATTATGATTTTTAGATCCTTTCTTGATGCATGTGCCGGATCTTGTTTTTGCTTCATGTGAGATTATGTCATGTTGATAGGAAGTCCATTGTGAGTGAGAGTTCTTGTAGCAGAACGTCTCGTGGAGAGACAAGCCACTCATGTTGAGGGCACGTCCTTGTATGAAAATCGTCCACATACATCACATATTCCATCACTATATGAAGTGGCCTACCCCATCTTGACACTGAGCCTGGAGACATAGCCCACACTGGGTGGACTCTGTTATCAATGTCTCATATTTTTATGTTGATGATGGTTGTCTTGTTTCCCTCCTTTATAGCATTCACATGTGTTCTTTTATACTCTTTTAAAATAATTCTAACAACATCACATAAGTAAAAGATCATGGGTAAATCCGGTAGCTGATGGACCGGGATCAAGTGGTATCAAAGCGGTCTTCTTGCTGATGTGAATTGCGAGTGTGAACAACGCTTGAACGTGTAGCAATGGAGGATGGAAAAGACAAGGCCATACTCAGGATGTCCAAAATGGTGGACATGATGTATGAAGCTTATGAAAGACAGGAGAAAGAAGAAGCAGAAAGCGATGCTTCATCCACATATTCATCGCCTTCATTATATTCTCATCATTCGAATGAGGATATCCACTATAGCCTTCAAGCAGATAACGCTGAATTGAAAGTTCTTCTATGAGAAGAGAAAGAGGATAAGAAGAGAGTGCAGCTTCAATTTCAAGAAGTAGAGGCAACCTTGGAAGAACTGAAGCGCAACGACCAGAGCCTTCAAGCAAAGGATGTTGAATTAAGGAGGCTTCTACAAGAAGAGAAAGCAGAGAAGCAGAGACTGCAGCTTCAGCTACGAGCCACAGAAGAGGCCTTGAAGGAGTTGAAGCACAAAAAAGGCTTGAAGAAGCCATCATCACCTACTTCTGAATAGGCATCTGAGGTAAAAAATGTTGATGTTTCTTCAGTTTCATCTTCACATGCTATCATTTCTATGGGAAATGTGGAGATACCCCTTACAGGAACTAGCATGAGACTCCTCACCAAGATGGGATACAAAGGAGGAGTACTTGGTGTTAATGGCCAAGGCATGATTCAACCAATGGAGGTTGTGCAGAGACCTCGATTAGCAAGTTTGGGATACACTGAAGGATAATGCTCGAAGGTGTCAAAAACTTCCAATGCATGGTTGAAACCATTGGAGAAAGAGAATGATGGGAACACTTCACCATCATCCTATGGCAGCAAACATGGCAGTAAAAGAGCTGAGGCAAGCTCTTGTCACCATGATCACACTAGAGACAACCAAGAGAGGTATAACAAGTCTTGGTATTCTAATGTTCATTTCTATTACAAACATGTCGCTAACAATGAACATATATCATGGCATCAGAAAACATGATTTTTTTGTGGATTACATAACCATGTCTTTGTTATGTGCTAGAAAAGAATGGCAGCACAAAGGAGGATGAGGCGTGAAATGCCTTCTACACAACAGGAAAAGAAAAAGGTAAACCAGGTCTGGAGGATGAAGAATCATTGCAGTCATTGCAACAAAAGTGGCAATCAAAGAGCCACATGTTGGAGGCTCGATCCAGAGCAACACCTTAAGGACAAATCGTTAGTACAGGAACCAGTTGAAACAATTGTTCGCGGAGAAAATGCGACACAAACAGATGACCCATTCACTTTGATAAGTGAGAGATGGTTTTTTTTCTAGGCTTGGTAGTGTGTTTGGACTTACTTTGCAAATCATATGTTGCAGTTTAAAATGTAAAAGTGATGATGTGTTTTCAATCACTTATGAAGCAACAATGATATTTTTGCCCTTGTATAGATAGCTGGGGTATTGATTCCATTTGATGTAAACTTAACCAGGGAGTATGGTTATGAACTCGTGGAAAATGTGGGGAAGGCTTGGGTCATAGATTAGTCACTTAGTTGAGTATGTAATTTGAAAAATATTGTACTATAGATTTTGCAAAGGATGCAGGTGTCGGCTCATCGCTTATGGCTCTGAAGGACAAAGGTGAAGGAGAATGAAGGGTGACCTTTCAGTACATGTGTGGTGCAGATAAGGTACAAAGCAGTTGCAGATTACATTCATGCTTTTGGTGGACAAAAAGCTCCTAAGTGGGGAGGATTGATCCAGGTGGCTCCAGACACCCTCAGGAGACCAAGAGGGCTAATGATAGGTCAAAATTTAAAGTTTTCGGATTGCTCTCGAACTAGGTTCAAGTTGAAGTACTCGTCGCCCTGATTCTAGCGGTGCAAACGGATCTCCAATCTGAGCTCGTATGGAGAATTTAGAAAAATTCAAAGTTCTGGTCAAAGTTGGGCAGTGGGCCAAGTTTAAGTGTCCCATAAATTTACTGTCAACCGACAGGGAACCCAGCTCCCAAAAATGGGCGAAATTGTGGCCTCGTTAATTTGCCCAATGACACTTATTTTCGTTAAGTTTAAAAACGACCAACTTTGGTTAAAAAAAACAAAAATATTAAAAAAATAGGGTGGTGGGCCATGACCCCTGCCAACCCTGTGAGGCCATGTCATAACCATATTATATCAAAAATATGGGGCGGCGGGCCATGACCCTCACCGCATCCTTTGCCCACGGCAACGTTGGTATATATATGTGTATTCAGTTGAGTGGGTTGGGTCGAGGTCGCGTGGAGCGAACGCCACCCACCCGAAGACTTTATTTAAAACAAACGTCAACCATATATTCCGGTGCCAAGTGTCATATGATGGGGCCGGCGGGGATTGAACCCGCCCGAACCACAAGGGTCGGTCCCCAACGGACAACCTCGCAATTAATGCTAACCGCCACATTTAAAACCAACCAAATTCAATTACATTACAATCCAAAATTTAAATGCAACGATTAATGTTTCAAAACGTGCCCAATTTTGGAGAGGTGGGAATTGATCCCCCGACCTCTCCTCTATTATTTACCATATTTACCACTCTGCCAGCCCATTGGGCTTTGAAAAATCCATTCAACAAAATTTATTGAAACCTTCAATTTCCCATTTGACCCCATCAGTGGAGGCCAAGCAGAACGAAGGCAAGGGCGGACTAATGGAGTAGACCTGCGGAGCAGCACAGCGGAGATGAGCACAGAATTCGAGACATAATATATTTTTTAATTGCAAGTGGAACCACGATCCATGGAGACGGTGGAACCATGCCCCATGGAATCTTGAGGGCATCAAAATATTCCTTGGGGGATCAAAGTTGTAGAAGTCCATTTTCGACAAACTTTATGTTCATTTTACACTTCTCGGCAACAGGAATCTGATGGCGATGTTTGTTTCAGCAGCAGAGCTTCCTATTTTTGGCCATTTTACATATTGGAGTGACATTGTCCGATTCTCAAGTGTGGGCGGTCAATTCTATGCACCTCGATGCCACGAGTTCGATAGTACAACTAGATTCAATAGTTGAGCATCCGCTTCTTCAGCCACCTTCAGGGGTTGAGGCATATGTTGTTTGATCATGTGCCTCTTTTTGCTGTGAGATGTATTATGATTTCTAGATCCTTGTTTGATGTATGTACAAGATCTTGTTTTTACTTCATGCGAGATTATGTCATGCTGATAGGAGGTCCATTGTGAGTGAGATTTCTTGTAGCGGAATGTCTCATGGAGAGACAATGCACTCATGTTGAGGGCACATCGTTGTATGAACATCATCCATGTACATCACATCTTCCAGCACTATATGAAGCGGCCTACCCCATCTTGAGACCAGGCCCGGAGACGTAGCCCACATTGGGTGAACTTAGTTATCAAAGACTCGTATGTTTATGTTGCTAATGGTTGTCTTGTTTCCCTCCTTTACAGCATGCACATGTGTTCTTTTATGCTCTTTTAAAATGCAATTCTAACAACATCACAGAAGTAAAAGATCATGGGTAAATCCGGTAGCTGACAGACCAAGATCAATCACAAAGAGGAATTGTTCCTTAACTTGGGAAACTTTAGACTTCTTCATAGGAATAATTCATACCACATAAGTAATTTGGAACTCAGAACAAAGAAAATTCATATTTCATCTGAGACAACTTCTTGAAATAACTTTAATACCATGTTGAAATTTGTTCACAATCAAGAATTTTTTATCATGATAATTACTTGTGACTAATATATATGTTTTTATTTTATCATTTACTTCATTCAATTATGTCATCAATAAATTATACATTCAATTTTGAAAATATAAAGAAAGTAGAGAGCATAATGCATAAAAATACAACACAATTTTACCCTAGGAAAACCCACATTGAAAAAAACCCAACAATCCTTTCCTTATAGAATCATTGTCAACACCAGAGAAATACAAGTCACATATAACCTAGCCAATAGACCAATTATCCAAGTGCCAAACCATCCCTCCATGAACAAAAATAGCCTTCAACAGTCATAAGAAATTTTCCATATGTTTGTCGAAGATATGCCTCATGTATGTTCTTAATAGGGCTAAAATTTTAACCTGTAGTCCAACCTTAGTCCTCGTCCTAGTGCCACAAAAAACTCATCCTTGATCACAGAAGAATATGTTGAAAAATGCAGCAATAAATTCTCAATTTGATTTTTCCTTGATTAAATTGAGAAAATTCGAATTTCCACATCAGGAGACAACTTGGATGCAGTTAATTGAGGTGAAATGGATATTGTCACTCAGTTAGCTCAGTAAATTCGAGTTAGAGGAGTTAGAGTTCATTTAAGCATGTGTGATTTCTAATTTGTAGCAATCAAGGTTAGTTATTTCAAGTTGTTTTCAGTTAAACTAGTTCTAACTATTGGAGGAACTAATGGAAGGTCAGTTGTGCAGTGGGATTTCAGTCTAACTTAGTGATCATCCAATTAACTAATCAATCAACCCAAAATAGCTAGTTCATGCAGAGAATTCGAGTTCCCTAGTTGTGGTGGAGATTCCAAGGTAATGTAACATCAGTTGTAGACTAGTCTTGAGTGTACAAGTGTTGCATTAAGTCAGGTGATCAACCTTGGGAATTGTGCAATCGTTTTGAAGGAAATTTCTAAATAATAGGGGCCTAAATTCTCAGGAATTGCACAATGAAATTGGGGCTCAAGTAGAGG